>RJWM01042193.1:0-14625 GCA_004363535.1 Dasyprocta punctata | reverse complement strand
GCACTTGATGCGCATCACATGTCTACGCCTGCGACTTGTCTCGAGGGAGCCAGGTGATGTATTCCTCAGGCTTTAAGCCTAGAAACAAATCAAAGAAGTGGCGGGCCGAGCACCCTGCTCTATTTTCCTCGTGACCTGAGCTTTCTCTTCTCTCTCTTCCTTCCCTCCATCTCTGAGAACCATCCTCTTTCCCAATTTACACACTTCTGAAGCCCCTTGATCTAAAAATATACCATGAATTTCGGCAGAGAAACATCCTGCTTAAAATCTGAATTGCCTGCGGTTTTAGAAACTGAACTTCAGTGAGTATACAGAGAAGCACACCTACAGGACCCGCATCAAGTGACACAATACTCGGGTGTCTACCATTCCTATTGCACAGGAAAGATGGCCGTGGGAATCGGTAGCCACCAGTGCATTAGTTCTGTACCCACAGCTGGGGACTCTTTCGCCTAGAGTTAAAGGGTTGAGACAAATATTCGCAGAATACAGCAGTGATGATTCCAGTACTTGAATATGACAGATCAGAGCATCTCTAGTTCTTCACATCTCCTCTGACCTCGCTACTCTGCTACACTGCTCAGGCAATCGTTTCACGGGCTCTAAATCATGCTGATAAAATTCAGCTACTTTCAAGGTGCCAGTTCAACAGAAGTGTGCTTTCGAGAACTCAGCATCTCACCCAGATTCCGGAGAGTTCTGTGCGCCTCTCTGTGTTCTGAGAGTGAGGCTTCCGGATGTTCTGGCCTGCTCCTCTGGGACTTGGAATGAGTCGATTTGCCCACAGGATCCTAGAGGTTGGTCCCCCAAGCTTGCCGTGCGTTGCTTCTGGTGATTCCAGAGCCATCCTCCTTTGCAACTTTGCCAGCCAAAATGCAGAAAAATCCTCTTAGCTTCATAAACGAACTCATGTCCCTTGAGCTTTTGACGGCAGGGTCGTGGAGATGGCGCTGCTGCCCGACGGAGGCGCCTGCGCGGACCTCTCCTGCTCTTCTGGGCAGGGTCACAAGTAGCCTTCGGTCCTTCTGTGGCAACACCCAGCCTCTGGCTTCAACCTTCAAAAGCTGCACAAAAGATTTCTATGTTGCCAGAATATTATTTCCCTGCAGAAACTGAAAACTTTTCTTTTATTCCATTCTCTCCTCTGCATTCACACGTCTTTCCTTTTGTTTCTCTGAAAAAAATCAAAACCTATATTGCTCATTAGTTTTATCAATATTATATTAGGGCAGTAGTGGGTCTATTGCTTATTAATGTTCCAAAGTTCAGCGTGACATAACATTTTTAAGGTTCTTAAGGCCATTTCCTTTTCATTGCCTTCTACTTATAGCAAACAGTAAAGCTCCCAGTCTGTCCAACCAATATAGCTTCAAAACAATTCCAATTAGGGTTGGATGAAACCTCGCTGTTCAGCACCAGCTCTCGGGGAACCAGATGGGCTGCAATGTGGCGGGGATATCCGATCGCTCTTCCCAGCACCCCTTAGAAAGGGACCAAGCTTGCTTGCCTGAGTGCTCCCAGACAAACCTTCTGGTAAAGGGCCGTGACCCCAGGGAGCCCCATCCCAGCTTAGGAGGGATTTGTGGGTTCCCTGGAGCAGCCCCGAAGGCTGCAATAAAGAGAATGAGCCCATGGTCTGTTTCCTCTCTTAGGAAAATTGTATGAAACGATTGTTCAGAAAGCTTGAGCAACAGGAAGCGCGGGGGTTGCAAAGCATAATATTTATTTGGATTAGATACCACACATTTTTAATTTGCCCTCAGAAAAATTACATTGGAAAGAGAAGATTTGGAAAGATTCCTTTAATAGATCCAAAGGATAACAACTTCTTTTTAAACTGAAGAGTACAAAAAGAACATTCTTCTGCTTTATTTATTTTTAATTGAAGACGCTGTACAAACATTTGCCAAATTATTCAAGTGAGAGCCTTAATTAGGCAATGCAAGTGGAGAGAGAGAGCAGTAAGTGCCAGCAGCGAGGCATCTATTTATGGATATTACCACACATAATGGAAGCAAAACAGTTGTAGCTGTGTATTAAATTTAGAGTATCGTTCCTAATAATATTCTCCATGTGTGAAACAGTTGGCAGGAAGCATCAACATAAGGACAAGTTCATGATGCTAGGATGCCTAAGAAACTAGTGCAAATAATTAAGGATTACATAAATAAAAGAACTGGATATGAACAAAAAAATAGCACAAGCTACAAGACTTTGTAGTACGAAGTGCAGGGGTTCTGTCCTACATTATCGTTTTGTATGGCTTTCAAAAAATGCTAACCACATAATTGTCAGATAGTGGCTTTGCACACCACGCCAGACTTCCTTCACATGCCCTAAGACAAGAGTTGGAGATGGATTTGGAAGGCATGTTTTATCCAGGGTCCTAGGCTTAATGTGTTAAAAATAATCACCAGCAAATCACTTGCATAGCAGTTAGGCCACATTTCTTCAAGTATAAGCGAGATCTAGCTGTACTCTGAATCCTGGCTGGAGTACAGATGTGCACACATAGAGATGCTGGTAGGATGTCGGTTGCTGAAGTGTCACCAGTCTGTTGTCCAAATTCATTTGGCGGGTTGAAGTGAACATGTCCAGCCCTCAGCATCCATGGCTGACCGTTTCGAAGGGACCTGTCACACCCTGTAAGAAAGGCGGACTGCGTTTCCGGCTGTGGGCAGCACAAGTCGCTCGGTGTTCTCCCTCCAGTCTGACCTCTGACCCCTCAGTGGCATAGTCAGGGTGCTCGGTTGAGCTGCTGGAAACCCCGCTGCCCCTGCAGGCACAGGTCCTGCCTGGAGCATAAAGCCCCCCCCTCCGTAATGTGGCCCTTCCCCAGCCAGGACACCCCTGTGTGCCCACACTCTGGTCCTCCACTGTGTCCTCCTTCTTCCAGTCCCTGGGATGCCGCAGTACTGGCTCTGGCACTGCCTGTGTGAGCCAGCTTTTTCTGGGCCCCCAGAGCTCAGCTCATGTTGTTATTTTCTGGATGGATTTTCCATGCCAGAGGCCACCAGTCAGCCACCCGCACGTCACCCTTCCTGATGCCCTACTCATCTTTAGTGGCTACTGTCTCTTCTTGGTAATTTTTTATTGAGTTATTTTCTTTCTCTTCTCCAAGAATACTGGTTCACAAGCTCTGGGGCCTTTTCTGTCTTTTCACTGGGTTGGCCCCCATATCAGTAGTCTGTCCATCCCAGTGACTGACCAGGTGTGTCAGAAGGAGCTTTGTAGATTGCAGCCAACAACTGGTGGCACAGACAGCTTGTTGGGCAAAAGAGACAGAAAGCATGGGGGCAGGGATGGAAGGAAACACACAGCCATTGGACCCAGTTGGTGGGCTTGAGCAGCTGCAGAGGCGAACTGGGTTTGCACCCGGTACCGAAGATGCATGCAATGGTCCAGGTGTGAAGATGGCTTCACAGGGATCATCCTAGTACAGTTAGGATGGGACTGTAGTTTTACAGACACAGTTTCAGGGAGAGCTGAGCCACAGGTCCTGGAAAGGAAGAGCGCTTCTGTAGGCCTCTGTGGCCCAGAGGCCAAATGCATGTCTGGACAGGATGCCTCTGCCCAGTCGGGGATGTTCTGTGTAAGCCCAGGCCTCCAGCTCGAAGGCTAACTGCTCTTCCATGCATGATGTGACATGCGCTCACCCACAGGGTGGACGTCTTCCAAGAGCTCGTCTTTCCAGGGGTTGACGAACAGGCTCAGTCTATCTCCCCACAAGCACGCTTTGATACTGGTAGTATTTTCATCCCATAACCAAATAAATAGCAGCCTTTAATAGTATTGCTCTGTGCCAACACATCCTCTTTTTTAACATCCCCTTTCCAATTGTCTGTTTGCTATTGTTTTGTGTGTTGTTTTTCTTGTCTTTTTCTTTGATGAGAGTCAGCACGAGAGAGAGGAAGTGACTAACCCTTTGCTCCTGAGAAAACATAAAAGTAAGTCAGATTCCAACACTCTTCAGTGTGGGGCTGTTCATCCTTTAAAGGATGTTTGGCAGCTGAACTTTCTGCAAAGACTGCTGGCTAAGTAGAGGCGATTACAATAGGCTTATTATTATACAAGCTTTGAAAAACAAAAATGTACTGACTGACAGGGGTGTTGAAATCCTTCTTGCAAAATATAAAGGCAAACAAGTTACTCTCATGAAATTTTTTGGTAAGACTTGACAATTGTTAGCATGTGGAAGTAATATAAATTAGAACACCGTGGTTGGGGTTCTAGGGTGATGTACATTAAGGTAATAATTTTCTCAGGACGATTGCTTTTCCTTTGGCCATATCTTAGAGAGCAGTATTTTAAATAATTCTTACTTTATGCCATCAGGAGCAAAGCTTGGAACCTCCCACATATGAGGCAAGCACCTCTACCAGTGAGTCGTAGCCCCAGCCCGAAACAGTAATTCATGAATATTGATAGTAATAAAATGTGGCCCCAAAGGAACGGAACAGTGTTTTATTATTATCATTTGCAGAGGTCTCCGGAGCTGCCTGGAGCGCTTTCTCGTGGACGGTGTGGAAATGCAGGGGAGTCAGCCCTCCCACACCTGCAAGGTGCAGCTCCTTTGACTTTCACCTGGGTCACTGCTCCAATTTTATACTCCGAGTTGTCGAGTTGTATTTTTATTCTTCTTCGAAGCAAACCATGGGATCCACATTAATTTGGAAAATATGGAAATTCAAGAGCATCCAGTTTAAATATCCAAGTTTGTAACGTCAAGGCATGTTTCCGTACGTAAATCCGGACAAGCCAGGCCTCGCCGTTGTGATGATTTCCAGCGGAGCACGCCTGCCACCCACTCCTGTCTCAGCTCCATGAGCACCCAGGGCCCCCTGCTGCAGACATCACGGGGTGAACAAGCTCTGAGACAGAGCCTGCATGCAGGTTCCCGGGTGGGAGGCTGCACCAGGTTCTGGAGAGCAGTGTTCATTACATGGTGGTGACCACAGATCAGTCTCTTACCTTTCAATCCCCTAGAAGTAACCGCAACCAATCAGGGCACTTCCAGGGTCTTTCCCGACACAGAGAGGATCCAGCAAGACAGCTGCATGGCCACACCCTCTGTTGTGTCTTAGATGAATCCCACAGCAACAGACAAATCAGATGTGGGGGCTCCAGTGGGGACCCAAGCACCTGCAAGGTCCATGGGCGAAGCTGGAGAGGGCGTGAGTTTGGGCGGAACGCTGAGTAGCCACAGCTGCTGAGATGGAAAGGGAAGTGTGGAACCGATGGTTAGCATGAGTTTTTAAAAAATGACAGTGGAAGAAGAAAGAGGCAGTAAAACTGGAGTGAATGCTTTCTATATCTGAAGACTTCACACTGTTGGGGTTGCCCAGATCTCCATAGAGACCTGTAAACATCTTTGAGTGGTGTCTCTCTCCTTCGGGCAGGAATCTCAGAGACAGTTTGGCAAACGGGTAGCGATGCAGTGCTGGAAACAGAGAGGGTCAGAGACTCTGACCTCCAAGAAGCCAAGGGCACAGTGTCCCACACTAGGAGACCTCCTGCCCTCTCTTCACCACTGCCTTGCTCTTCATCTCTCTCATCCCCACTGACCAAAGGCATGTGGCTGTGTCCCTCCGGGTGACAGGGCAGGGCGTGGTGGCTGGATTAAGGGGAAGACAGTTGTTGGGAGGAATACTGAACTCCCACCCCAGACAACTTCTGCTGAAGTCCCCCTGGGTCCTTCCTTTAAATGTCATGAATGCAGGAGAAAGAAAATGTTGCCAAGATCCATCTTACTGATAATCAAATTATGTCCTATCACAGGAGAAGGGAAGAGTAGGTGTTAGAAAATCGACTAGCAGGGTCTGCTACAACATGACTTTATTTTATTTTTTTTTTTTTTTTGCGGCACCGGGGATTGAACTCACAGCCGCGCACCTGCCAGACAGGCACTTAAGCCGCTGAGCCAAACTCCCGGCCCTGGTTTTTTGAGGCAGGGTCGCACTATGCAGCTCAGGCCGGCCTTGTGCTCGCGTTGTAGCCCAGGCCGGCCTCGAACTCACAACGCTCCGCCTACCTCAGCCTCCCGAGTGCGGGGATTAAAGGCGTGCGCCACCACGCCCGGCTAACATGACTTTATTGAAAAGGCTACTGAACAAACAGAAGGCAGAAACACAGATAACTATGTTTAGAAAACTCCAGTCCCTTTTCACCCAAGGTTTTGAAAATTTCTGGAATAAAGGAATCCAGAAAAATAAACTGGACAATTAATGTGCAAGTTATAATTCAACAAACCAAAAGAGCAACTTTGTCTGGAATCTAAGCTTAAATAAAATGGGAATGAAAAAATTAGTATTTCTGTGAAAATAAATATCAATAGATTAGAGAATTAATGATCCATACATCAAAATTCAGTCATAGTCTGTCAGTAGCATGAGTGCCTTTTTGTTTTAGATTGTGTGGTTGAACGTGCAGTTGCCACATTCAATTTGTCTTAGCCTGGATCAGAAGAGAGGAGAGGCCAGCAAAAGGACAGTAGTGGTGAACCTCTGTTGAGATGCACAGCCCCAAGGGTGTCCATTGGGCCCCAGGGTAAGGAGGCAGGAAGCCAGGGTGTGTGCACAGAAAGGCCCTGCTCAGGTTCTCTACTGGTGGAGAAGAGGTGGCCAGGGCCTGGTTGGATGAGCATGAGGAAATTGACCTGCCCAGCCTACTTCCTGCTTTTTTTAACACCCATGCAGTGAGTAGCCCAAACTGCAGGGCTTCCACCTGGCCTTGCTGAACTCTCGGGCAGCCACGTGGGGAGCCAGGTGGCGCTATCCCTCTAAAGGCCCAGCAGTGTCACATGGCCTCCTCCCTGTGCGTTCTCTGGTCCAGCCGCGCCAGAGGAGCATTAAAGACAGGAGAGCTCAGGACCATCTGAGAAGCAGAGGACACGTGCCCAACTACTAAAAGCTCAGTCCTATACAATTCCAACAAAACTTCCAAATTTTAAAAAATCCAGTCTAAAGTCTAGAGTCTAAAGTTGAACCTGATTTTGTGAACAGTCATTATTTTGTTCTTTTCCCTGTGTACTATTGTCTCTGTCTCCACAACTACACACACAAGACATTAAAGGAACAGATAGTACATTCGTCATATGCCTGTAATTCCAGCACTCTGAGGGGCTGAGACTGGGGGATCACAAGTTTGAGACCAGCCTGAGGAAGTTAGCAAGACCTCGTCTCAAAATTATAAAGAAAGGACTAAGGATGTAGCTCAACCTCTGTTCAATTCCCAGTACTGAAAAAATAAAAGTCTTAGAAAATAGTGGTTTAGACAGTTTCAATTATGCAAATTTCTGAATTTTTGAAAAATCATTACTTTTATTCAAAGTTATTTTCACAAGGTTGCCCAGGTAGATTTAATTATGACCCTCATTGACCACTTCACATTCTGTCCTTTGTACCATAACTTTGGCAATTACTGAAAACCAGAGCTAAGTGAGTAAGCTCTGGGTCCTTTTCCCCTGTGGCCTCCCCTGTCTTTGTGGCCTGTGCACCTTTTTCCCCACTCTGGGTGCCAGTGCAACCAAAAGTACTGTTTTCTGAGGTCTTTTTCCAAGTGAGGCATGGCCTGAGATAAAATAAAATTTTACTGAAAAATTTACTAAATTGCAAACAACTCTGATGGCTAAGACTGGTGAGATATTACGTGCAGGAAGGAGGTGCTTATTAGGCTGCTGCCTTGCTGATCAAGTCTTCTGAAATTCGAAGCTCAGCCCCAGCACCAAGATCGTCTCTCTCACATCCACCCGAAGGGGTGATGATATTGCAGGAAACCAAGTAAAATGAAGGATTTTTTAAGGCTCTCTTGTGAAAAAAAAATGGGTTCTTCTAGTCTGGGTGACCTTGGCCCAGGGTGCTTTGCGGGGATTGATGGCGGCTGTGGCTGATCAACTCCCCAAGTGATCATCAATCCCCAGGCAGTGCCCTGTCTGCATTGCTCTTGCTTAATTCAATTATTTGTGGCTGTGGGCTTTCCTTTCTGAATATTTTACTGTCCGGCCGGGCTCCCTGGCCTCTCCCCACCCGTGCAGCTCTGTTTCTCTCACAGACCCTGGGCCAGGCTCGCGCCTGCCTCACACTCCGAGCGCTGTATCTCACTCAGGGAGAGGGAAGTCGGCGCGCACTGCGGGACACAGATGTAGTTACGTGGACACCTTTTAGGGAAATGTTTCTAAGTAAATTCCAGTTCCCACAGCTATTGACGTTTGTTCACACCAGTTTCATACATCGCTGCCCACCTTTTGATTAGCGTGTTTTTATACCCAAATGAGGACTCAGCATGTAACTGTTTCACTAAGGACAGAGTTTGAAAATCTCAGTTAAGATAAGGTTGGATGTTAGTACCCGAATCCACCTTTATAGTTTTGTAAGATAAGGCTTGAGTGTAAATATTAGAAGCAGAAAACAAAACATCGAAGTGTGAATGGGCATCTGTATTAGAGTCCTCTAGAGGGACAGCATCAATAGAAAATGTATGTAGGGTTATGCGAGGGACTTGTTAGGTCGGACCACAGGTTCCGAGGTGGCCGAGTTCATACTGGCCATGTGCAGCTGGAGAGCCGGAGGGGACGGAAGCCGCCCAACCAGAGGAGTCGAGGGTGCAGCTTGTGCCCCAGGTGGAAAGCCTGGAGGCTTCGCTGTGAATCACCCTGTGACGCCCACCGCAGGGAACATCCATGACTGGAGCTCTTCCTTTTGGAGCCACCCCTATGCAGGGCAGGGCTTCCCCTCTGTGTTTGCAGGTCTGCCCCCCAGTCCTCCACAGGCACAGCCAGCACTGTGCTCTGCTAATCGCCTAGGTGTTTCCCACTCCACTCAAGCTGACGCGCTGTGATCAACGGTCATAGCTTTGGTGTGAGCATATGTGTGTGCCCCTGTGTACCAGGTGTATGGGCCAGGGCCCTTTCTTTTAGCTTTCATACATACGAGCACCCTATCTAACATGTACGTGTGCTGTCAGAGAGAGCAGGTTCCCCCGGGGCTCCGTGGAGGTTGGTGTGATTTGAGTTAATTGCCCGCTGCCCTTTCAGGTGGCTGTGAGGGCTGAACGTAAAGCTGGCACACGGCCTTCTGTGGTGGTCATCCCCAGACATGCTGCATGGGACACGGACACCTGTGGACTGCATTCATGTGAGTGCACGTAGGCTCATTCTGACTGCCTCACTCCACTTGGAGTATTTGTGTTCAAGAAATTGTTCTAATAATCAAAACAAGGTTAATTGAACTATAAATCTCTGGCCTTGTTAAAATAACCCAAAATACATTACAGCAAACTAACTATATATTTAAATGAGGCATTTTGAGATCAGCTAATTTTGATACATTTTGTAAACATTCTCTATCATTTATTGTGCATAGATTTCACGTAAGAAGATCTGTGGTAGCATGACCCTACCCCTGCCATTAGAAGCCTCAGCCTTTCGGTAAGCCTATCAATAGTGGCGAAATGAGTAAGTCTCCTTAACCAGTTGTCTGTGTCATTGCAATGCTAAAACCACATTTTAGGATTTTTTTCTGTTTTGGTGATAATTTCTTTACCTAGTGACGTGCAAACGTGAACATGAATTCCAAAGTCATTTTTCTACCACAGGAAGCAGCTCATTTCTCACTTGCAGTGCATAGACAGGGGCTCCTGTGGGACCAGTAGCCCAAGAAAGGGTCTCTCTGACCTCTGGGCTTTGCCCTTCCATTCCACTTCACGTGAGGAAGGACAGGACCTTTCCCTCCTGGGGAAAGAGGTGTGGTCTCCTTGACACAGGCATCCAAGAGACACAAAGGAAGCCCGGGCCCTCGTGATACTAAGTGTGATGAATCCCTTCTCACTGAAGTTTAAAATACAGGTATTCTATTTTGTGTGATGCATGCGCCACAGACGTGCACTTCCAGCTTACACCTTTTGTCATAGAGGTGTAAGCGAAGCACGGTGGAAGCCACCCTCTTTAGAGAAATAACTTAGATGGGATAAATGACACAAGCGAACCCAGGCACCCTTTCATGTCAACATGAAGATCTTACTTTTCTCTCACTGGTAAAATATGAGCATCCGGGGAATTTCTGCACAGGTTCTAATAGACCTTTCCCTAAAGCATTAAGATCCTGTCCATGCTCTGAACTCTTTTTCCAATTTGAAGATGATTTTCTTTTTTATCTTTTTAAGAGCATATCTTCAAGCTTTTAGGTTCAGGCATTAATTGAAATATCCCAGTAGATGTGATATTAAAGCGGGAAAGATGACATTTGTTCCTGATATGTTCGCAAGGCCTGCCATAATTTTTACCAGGCATGAGAAACCAAATTGAATACAAACTTTAATGTAGCACCTGCCACCTATGTGGCTTGGACTTGAACTTAGATGAGCATGGCACCCTGCTTCCTGGCCCTGCAGTGAAGTCGGGACGTGAAAGCTGTGTTAGATGCTTTCTGCTAAGTCCTTGAGATAACTTCTCTCATTTGCACCTCACACCATGCCAAGACAGGTGACACTGAAAGATTCTCGAGTAAGACAGAGTGCGCCTTGAGCCTGTCCCCCGAGCCCTGTCACGTCCCACCCAGAGCGACCCGGCGCACACAGTGGCCTTGGCAGCAAGAAGAGCAGAGCCGATATCCTCGGTTTGTCAATTGAGATCACAACTCAGGTCCCACAGAATCAGGATTCTGTTGAGCTCTTGTGGAGATTTCAGAGAAATCCGGTTTGTACCCCAGTGGGAAGCAAGGCTTGCAGTATTTAACAGCAAGACATATAATCTTCATGAGTGCTATCTGAATAAATATTACTGATATTTAGATAAAAATTTTCATCAGAAGATCACAATAGTATGAAGAAATGAAAAACTTTCTGCCTTTTGGGGGTTAAAAATAACGGAACATACCAAAAAAGGTTTTGAATATATTTGTTTATTGTTTCACACGTGGACATTTTTAAACTTCTAACTTTTCTCTTTGGTGGATAGCAGCAGTGTATAAAATACTGTGTCAGGGTTTCCACTATAAACGTTCTTTCTCAGGGATTTATAACTTTTGCCATAAAAATGTGACTGCGGGCACTGACTATCTGTTCTCAGCGCTGAGACTGACGTTTTTACGTGTCACTTCTCATACACAGGCTGTGAAGGAAAAGCTATTAGTACAGCTATTTTTAGGCCGCGTTAATTGCCAAGAACACACTATTATGGGGTTTAAGATGCATAACTGAGTTGCATTCACGGAAAATCAGAAACATTATGAAAGGGCGGTTAATTAGCCCGTAATCAGGTCTAATTGTATTTTATTTGAAAAGCACTCAAGGAGCCCTGCGCTGGTCGTCGCTGCTTTCCGAGCCCGGCTCCGGCTTTCCTGTCCCCGCTCCTCTCACACACCACGTCGATCACAACACACAAAAGTGCTCTTTATGAGAAAGGAAACTGCAGGCATCCAGTACTTCCTGTGAGAAATGAACATTGACTTTCTCTGAAGAAAATATAAATGGATTTACTTAATTGAACTTCAGGCAGTGGAGCAATTAATAATAGATTGTGTCATGGTCAGGGCTTTGTTTGTATTTAAGGCAATAAATTACAAGTATTAAATGTATATTTATTCCAAGTTAAACTCATTTCTAATTGACATGTTACTTAGCCCAAGGCTTTTAAGATCTTTTAGTATAATTAAATTAATAGAAGGCTATAGATCACAGCATGATAAACAAACAGCCCAGACTTTAATATGACAGATATACACAACAGGCCATGTAAGTAGATCATTATTATCGGTTTAGGTTCAGCAAAAGTAGAGCCAGAATGAAAAGAAGAGAAGGAGGTGACACCCTGGCTGCAGCGGGTGACCCAGAGGGTTCCTTTCTTGCCTGTGTCAGACCAGCCAGTGTCAGAAGTCCCAGGCTGGGTAGAAACTTCATTATGAAAATGCTTGCTTGGATCGATTCCTTATGCTGGAAGCTTTTATAGACTCACATCAAACATTTAAAGGTTATTGTGCCAGCTTCAGTGTTCGGCCCAGTCAAAGCAGGGAACAGCACTTCGTGACTGTAGTACATAACTAGCTGTCCCTAATTCCGATGCCTGCATTTGGGAGCACAGTCCTTAGTGCTAATGCACTCTGTAAACACTGCCAGCTGAAGATGGGGGTGCTGGCTTCGGCCTATGCAGCTGCTTTTTCCCTCCAAGGACTCTAGCTGCTTCTCAGCAGGGAGTTTGTCTCGCTTTTTGACTGAAAACCGAAGAGAAAAATACGGTCGCCATGGTCTCAGGAGAGGTTGAGAAATAGGCCCTGCCCACAGGCCGCCTCGCTTTATTCCAAATGAAGATGCGTCATTCCTGCCCATGGCGCAGACCCCTGCGCTGCCTTGGTGAATGTGTCCTCAGGTCTGTCTCTGGCCTCCTGTCCTGCGGAGATCTGACGTTTTTATGCCATTTTTCACACCAGACCGATTGCCCCTCAGAGAGTTCTCTCCTTAACTCTTGCATCCCAATGGCCGCAGGGCCACAGACACAGTAGATGTGCATTTAATGAGTAATGAAGGCTCCATGTTTCCCAGCTGCAATGAGAGAGGGTAAAAACCTGGGGGCGCGGGGGCGGGGACGACTTCTGCATAAAGTGCTCTGCAGCTCCCGGCTCCCACGGGACCTCTGTCCTGGGGGCCCGGGGCCGCCAGCTCCTTTCCCCCTCGAATGAGACATGAAAGGTCCTAAAAAGCAGAGCAGTCAGTCACATGTCAAGCTCCAACCTGATGGTCAGCAAAGGCTTATGGTTTTAAGCTTATTGATGTCACCATTTTCATCCCTAAGATGCTGCAGAGACGTTTTCTGGCAGTGGGGGCCTGGCGTGCCGTCCTCTCTGCTCTGGAGGGCGGGGCCTTGCCCTTCCCCTGGCTGTGAGTGGCCTCCTTTATCCGCTGTCCGGGGAGGCTTCCTGGCAGAGAGCTTCGCGTCTCGGTGCACCCCCACACACGTTCCGTGTGGGCTTTCCATTCCACTGGGGTTTACTCAGATTTTTATTTTCAATGGATGCTTACTTTCAGAATAATTTTAGATTTACAGACTATTGGGAAAGCAGTATGATCTGTACCGTTCACTTCCTTTTCGTCTCTGGCGCAGCTGGGAACGCGGTGCTGGCAGGCTCCCATCCAGGGGCCCCAGGTGGATGTAGTGCCGCTGGTTTCCCACTGATACCTTGCTCTTACTCCGGGTCCCACCTGGATGGCACACAGAGGGCAGTGACAGGGCCGCCTGGGGAGCCCGGGAATGTGAGCAGCACCGGACTCCTCAGGGTGCTGGAAACCATCATCTTCACTGTCTCCCAGAGAAGGCTATGGGGGCCCCTCCCTGGCTCGCCTCTTGCCCTGGTTATTAACTTGGGAGATTTGGTGGCGCGCTGGGACATCCTTGAGGACACATGCTCCGGCCATCTGCATTCCTTGAACTTAATGGGGCATTGGGAGGCACGCAGAGAGTCGGTCCTTCTTGCTTTAACCAGCACACAGGCTAAGCAAGCTACTTACAGACTGTCCGGCAGCCTCTTCCCGCATCTTCAGGTCGTGACTTGGCTTCTTCCTTTGTCTCGTGCTGTGCCTCAGGGCGAGAGGACGTTGTTCACCGTGCTTGAACTTGAAAGCCTCCTCCCAAGAAAAGGCAATCAAAGAGGGCTGGTTTAAGACAGCCTGGGTTTCATATTGTTGATCGAATAGAAAGATGCATGAAAAAGCGTGTACTTTACTCAAAATTTTGTACAAGAAGCATATTTCCATACATCAGGGCCATAGTATTTCTATAACATGAAGACTTAAGAAAATCAAGTCTGTAGCCAAGGTCTAAGCCATTCCTTGAAATGTATTCTTCCTTGTGAAGTTGTTCGGTCTGTGCTGGACACTTCATTTTGCTCCTGCACTGAGGAAAATCAGTATAGCTGGGGAGGCACAGCCAGCACAGCGTCTGCCTTCTCAGTGGTGAGAACTTTTTGTCTGGATGATGGATGCACGCACACACACACAGACACACAGACACACACACAGACACAGACACGCACACATATATTCTAATGAAATGAGCCATTAAACTTTAACTGAGAATATAGGCCCAAGTCTGAGCTTTTTTATGTCCTACTTGACAATCAGTATTCAATTTACCTCTAAGAATTTTGAAAGAAAGAGAAAAATTGATGTGAAAGACTGTCAGATTCATCAGAGATGTCAATGTATGTGTTTGAATCTGTTATTTCCTTGGTCTATTAATTTCGTGCCTAAGGGCTTTGAAAATCATCTATTCTAGAGAATAAGGTTTTATCTGGGATTTAAATAGGTCATTTAACTTTATTGTTATTCTGCTCACTGATTCTAAATCCAATAATCCCTGTGAAACCCTTAAGATACATTTTTAAGTTCAATAACTTAATTAGGAACTAGAAAACACAGAAGAAAAGTTTAATCTGCAGAATTACACTATTTATTGGAGGTGATGATTTCTTCAGTTATACCTCAATTAAAACTTCTGAATTGTTGAATATTACAAGCCTTTCAAAAACTTGATAGATTTGTATGTTTAAAGCAATGCAATAACGAGCCTCATTCCTGATGTAATTATAAGTAATTATTTGATCATGGGCAGTTTGTGAGAGTCATGACTCATGATCAAAT
>RJWM01042192.1:0-14505 GCA_004363535.1 Dasyprocta punctata | reverse complement strand
ATTCACATTGCTGAATGTAAACTGTAATAGTAAAATGGGTTGCTAGGTTTGGCTATATCTGAAAGTGTCTCCAAGTAAATGATTTAAGCAAGACAAGACATTTTTCTTTCACATAAAAGTGAACCAGTATGGCAGTTCTGGGCACAAAGTCTTAGGGCCCTCCCTATCTGATTGCTCCAGTATTCTGGGTGTTGCCCAAAGGGACCTCACCCAGATGACTCACTCCCACTTCTATAGCCAGCCAGCAGGAAGTGGGAAATGCCAGACCTAGAAGTTGCTTATGTCTTCTCCAGTCACTTCTCATTGGTCAGAACATAGTCTCAGGGTCGTACTCCAGCTACAAGGTTGGGTTGGAACTGTGTTTCTTTTGGACAGTTATATGCCCAGCTAAATATCCATTGCATAACAGGAGGGAGAAATGACTACTGGGAGAGATGAGCAGTAATCTCTGCCAGAATCAGGACTTTGTTTTATACTACTTAGAGTATTGCACAGTACTTAGCACTGTGCTTTATCCATGAAGTCTTTTTAAAATTTTTTTTTTATTTTAAAGAAAACAAAACCTGACAAAACAGTCAGTACACAGCAGTGAAAGTAGTCAATATACAACCAGTTAATACACAGCAGTGAAAGTAGTACAGAACTTCCAAACAGGACAATAGGAAATCAACAATGGCTGTCATATATATCTTGCTATCTGCACAGTAGTTGTCATACCATCAGACATAGAAAAATCAAACAAAACAAAACAGAATAAAACCAATCAAAACATAACATTGAATAAAATAAAACAATAAATTGGAACAAAACAAGAACAGCGAGAACAATACTGCACATTGTTATCTTTAAAATAGTTGCTCAGGTTACCAGATGCAGGAATAAAACAAAACAGTAAAATGGAGCAAAACATTGGATTTCAAAAACAAGACAGGAGGACATTGCCACAGTTGACACAATGCACACTGCATAGAGTCTGAATAAATTCTTTTCATTAGTTCTTTCGTATAAAAGCCTGGAGGTCTTGGATTTATCTCCCATAGTGACAATAAGAACCCTAAAATTATCCACAAATTCTTTCTGTCCAGGCCACAGTGGGAGGTAGATTATTGGTGTACATTTATTACTGGGATTGCATGACATTTAACTTATATGTTGTTTTCCAGTAGTCTGCAAAAAATTAAAAAATGAGAAGAACCCTTTTGGTCAGTGATACTGCAAGTATAAAAAGGGAGCCACAATTCCTGTAGCGTAAAGGGAAGGTCTGGCAGTTGAGCCATTTTGTCTGCCTTGCCTCCTGTGAACTTGTAGCCCACAGTGGTTCTCAGATAGAAGTCATTTAGGAACCATAGTTGTGATGTTGGACATTCTTCCCTATCTGTACTATGCTTTACTTAAAATGTCCCCTTACCTGTAAATTGTTTTACTATTTCCTAAATTTAACTTTCTGTGAGCAGTAATCCTTAAACTGGCTTGGAATTTTCTTATATACATATCAGACAAATAAATATTAAAATAAAAGCTGTCTTTAAGCTGGGCATGGTGGCGCACACCTTTAATCCCAGCACTCAGGAGGCTGAGGTAGGAGGAGCATTGTGAGTTTGAGGCCGGCTTGGGCTACAATGCGAGCACAAGTCTGGGCTGAGCTATATAGTGTGAACCTGCCACAAAAAACTAGGGCTGGGAGTTTGGCTCAGTGGCTTAAGCGCCTGTCTGGCAGGTGCGAGGTTGTGAGTTTGATCCCCGGTGCCACACACACACACAAAGAGCTGTCTTTAAGAGTACCTCAAAACATCTTGATACTAATGGCATGTGCACTTAGAGAAATGGTGCTTTGACTCATTCACTAGGTCATACTGGTAGTTCTTTAAACTTCCCATAAATCCACAGCTACTACATGGCTATGAATTTGTACTTTCAATTCTGGTTGGGAAAGTACTACCAGTTAGTGCTTACTTTTGAACTATAGAGACTTTTTTTGTTGAGAAACAAGGTCTCTGTAGTTCAGACTGGTCTTAAACTCACTATGTGTAGTGCAAGCTGGTCTTGAACTCTTGGCAGTCCTCCTGCCTCAGCCTCCTGAGTGCTAGGATTGCAGGCATGCGTTACTACACCCAGCAGCTCCTGAAATTTTGATTGAATTATTAACCTGCTGAAGATCTTTTCCAGCTTATCTCCAGGACCTACTGGATAAGATGCTAAATAAACTTTTGTTAAGCCATAGTTTCATTTTATTTATCAGTTTTTATTTTTATTAGTACATGTTTACATTACATAATGATTACGTTCCTTGTGGGGAGGGGTTATACATGTACATAACACATTTTAATTTTTTTTATCCCTAGTTTCCTCATTTAAAAAATAGGGCTCACTGGGTATGGTGGTACATACATGTAATCCCAGAACTCAAGAGGCTGAGGCTGGAGGATTTCAAGTATGAGCCCAACCTGGGAAACTTAGCAATTTATTGAGACCCTGTCTCAAACAAAACAAAACAAAACAGGAGAAAGGAGAACTGAGGATGTATCTCAGTGGAAAGGCCCTGGGTTCAGCTTCCTGTACCGTTTATAAAAAAAAAAAAAGGCAGCAATTTTTATTTCATAGGTTTGTTTTGAGTATTAAATAATATATGTAAAAAGCTTTGCAGTGTGAGACACTTCTCTACTGTTGATGGATGTTTTGTGTTACACTTATGGACCATTTTGATGTGAGCATTCTTGAATATGTCTTTTGGTGGTTGTAGGTATTCATACCTCTTACGTCATGTACATATCTAGGAGTAGAACTGCTGGATCATAGGTATGTTTAATTTCAATATATACTGCCAACTAGTTTTCCAAAGTGCCTATACTATGTTATATGCTTCCATCAGAAAGCATGAGAATTTTGTAGAGGTGTAAGTGCACAGCTGGCTGGCTCAAGGACAGATGGGGCCGGGTCGAGGAAAGCTGCTTACCTCTTGGCACCTCCTGGGAAGCAGAGAGAGTCAAGGAGGAGCTGGGAAGGAGAGCTAAGCCTTGTTTACAGTGACCTACCTCTTCGGACTGGCCCTACCTCTTAGCAGCAAGTCAGGTGAAATTCCAGCCCACCCCCAACACTTTGAGACGGGGTCGCCTCATGTAGCTCAGGCTGGCCTTAAACTCACTGTGTAGCCCAGGATTGCCTTGAATTTATGGTGATCTTGCCTCAGCCTCCTAAATACTGGGATTGTAGGCTTGCATTGCCCTGTCTGGCCGTAACTCTATTTTTTTGAGACAGGGTCTTGCTAAGTGGCCCAGGTTGGCCTGGAACTTGGGGTTCTTATCCTTTGGCCCCCAAATACGTGGAATTACAGGTGTGTTTCACCACACCTGGCTGAACTTTCTTAAATTTAAAGAAGTCAAAATTGTCCTTTTTTTCATCCACAGGTAGTGTATTTGTACCATTTATAAAACTTTTACTCTCCTGATATTAAAAAAAAATGTATATATTTGAAACTGATTTATTTTTCCTCTACATTAACATAGGTGATGCCATGGAGAGCGGAAGGCCTGGGCCAGTGCAAGTTGTTTTGGTTCACAAAGACCAACATTCCTTTGAGCTAGACGAGAAAGCCTTGGCCAGCATACTTCTACAGGACCACATCCGAGATCTTGATGTGGTGGTGGTGTCTGTGGCTGGTGCCTTTCGCAAGGGCAAGTCCTTCATGCTGGACTTCATGCTACGATATTTATATTCTCAGGTAAGGAAGAATTAGTTCACTTGAAGGAAGAAAATGAGACATCTCTATGCAAAATAAGGTCATGAATTATCCTTACGCTATAAATTATTTATTTAAATTTAAAAGGGGTGTAGGTGAATTATAGCTCAGTAGTACAGCACTTGCTTAGCAGAGGGCACTAAGTTCGATTCCAGCACACACACACGAAAAACTTTAATGGAAATCTGTTATTTCTTCTGTAGAAGGAAGGTGGTCATTCAAATTGGTTGGGTGACCCTGAAGAACCACTCACAGGATTTTCATGGAGAGGAGGTTCTGACCCAGAAACCACTGGGATTCAGATCTGGAGTGAAGTTTTCACTGTGGAGAAGCCAGGTGGGAAGAAGGTAAGGATGAAAAGACTTCTCATACATGCTAGACTGAACAATTCTTTAGATGTTAGCCAAAATAGAGTTTACTACGACTGTCTTATTTTTTAATACTCAAGGAGATTTTAGCTTTGAACTTGTATGGGTTAAAGAGTAGAGAATTCTTTTCATTTTCTTTTACTTTTTAATTAAAAATCAGCATTCTTTAATATATATATATATCTGACTTATTTCTTTTAAATTATGTATGAAGCATATGAATACTCTACATTTTATACATTTCCTTACTGGTAGACTTTTTCATTGCTTTTTTTTGATATTATGACAGTGTATGGGAGGAAAGCGGGGGCCTGAACCCAGGGCCTTAGCAATGTCCTACATCCTCAGCCCTTTAAAAAAAAATGTGTGTATATATATATGTTTTGTTTTATTTTATTTTTTGTACTAGGAATTGAACTTGGGATTTGGCACTTGCCAGGCAGGCACTTATGCCACTGGGCTCTATCCCTGGCCCAAATTTTATTTTTTGAAGTCTTGTTAAATTGTCCAGACTGGGCCGAGGATTTAGCTTAGAGGCATAAGCACCTGCCTGGCAAGTGCGAGGTCGTGAGTTTGCTCCCCAGAACCCCCCTCCAAAAAAAAGAAAAATATTGTCCAGGCTGGGCTTGAATTTATAATCTTTCTACCTCAGACTCCTAGCGTGCTGGGATTATAGGCCATGTGCCTTGCTTGTCTGGCTTTCCTTTTTTATCATTCTTACAGTGAACATCTGGATAGCTTCTTGAGCAAATGTGCAGTTGTGTCTTTAGGCCACAGCTTTTTAAACTGTGTTCATGACCTATTATGGGTACAGAAATCGTTCTGTTGGCTTGTAACTAGACTTTTAAAAAGAAAGAACTGGAATGAAATTGAAAACATTAGAGTGTAAGTTGGGGATGGTGGTGGGTGCCTGTAGTTTCAGCACTAGTCTGCTTATGGCTACTGACAGATTATTCTAGACACTTAGTTCCCTTTCTTTTTTTCTTTTTTTCTTTTTTGGTGCTTGAACTCAAACTCAGGACCTTGCGCTGGCCAGGCAGGCACTGTACCACTGAGCCATATCCCCGGCCCCTTAGTTCCCTTTCTGTCATCAGTTTTTTTTGAGACAGGGTCTTGCTATGTAGCTCAGGCTGGCCTTGAACTTGCAGCAGTCCTTCTGCCTCAGCCTCCTGAGTGCTGGGATTACAGGCATGTACCACCATGCCCAGCTTGTCATCAGTCTCTAATGTAAACTCGCAGTGATTTTTACTGTATATATAGGCAAATATTAGAGAAGTCTATTTCTTTTAAAATATATAGCTGGGCTGGGCTTGGTGGTACACACCTTTAATCCCAGCACTCGGGAGGCTGAGGTAGGAGGAGCTTTGTGAGTTTGAGGCCGGCTTGGGCTACAACGTGAGCGCAAGACTGGCCTGAGCTACATAGTGCGACCCTGTCTCGGAAAACTAGGGCTGGTAGTTTGGCTCAGTGGCTTAAGCACCTGTCTGGTAGGCGCGAGGTTGTGAGTTCAATCCCTGGTGCCACAAAAAAAATAAAATATGTAGTACACTCTACATACTGCTACTTTTTATCTTTTTCCCACCTAAATAACTTAAAGATCTTTTATTTTATACTAGTACACAAAATTTTTCTTTTTCTGTTTTTCGAGATAATCTTACTTTGTAGTCCATGCTGGCTTTGAGATCTGTGTAGCTCAGGCAAGTGGACCTCAAACCTGTGGACTTCAAACAGTCTTTCCAACACCTAATACCTTTTTTTTTTTTTTTTTTTTTTTTTGGTACCAGGAGTCAAACTCAGGACCTTGCGCTTGCCAGGCAGGTGCTTGTGCCATTGAGCTACATTCTTGGCCCCACCTAATACTTTTTGATTATAGCCTAACTGTCATGTGTGAAGTGGGTCTCATGGTTTTGATTTGCATTTGCATTTCCCTGATGATATTAAGCATCTTCCCTATGCTTGTTGGCCATTTGAATATCTTCTTGGGAGAAATGTTAATTCAAATCAAGCTCATATTTTAGTTGGGTTATCTTTTTATTTCTTTAAAGGTGTTTTCTGGTAGTACTAAGGATTGAACCCAGGTTCAGTCATGCTTGGTAGGCAAATCTGCCACTGAGCCACAACTTGAGCCTTTTAAAAATTACTTGTATTTTGAGACAGCTTTGATGAGTGACCCTTAACTTGAGATACTCCTGCCTCAGCCTTCTGAGTCGCTGGAATTATAGGCATGTAGTACCACATCTGTTACTTGTCTTTGTTTTTGAGTTTTAGAATTTCATGATAAATTGCAGATATTAGACATTTGCCTCATTCTATGGGCTGCCTTTTCACTTTCTTAATAGTGTCTCTTCAAGTGCAAATGTTTTTAATTTTGATGTTTATTTTTCTTTGGTTGTTTGTGTCTTAGGTGTTATATCTAACAAACCACTGCCTAATGCAAGGTAACCGAGATTTAGGTGGATGTTTTCTTCGGAGAGTTTTATGGTATTACATTTGAGTCTGATCTGTTTTGAATTAATTTTGTTTATGGTATGAAATAGGAATCCACTGTCATTCTTTTATATTTGTATGTCCAGCCATGATTAGTCTTAACTGCCCATGTAATTTCGTAGTACCTTCATCACAAATGAGCAGAAGGTGAACATGATAGCATTTTCTATCATTGGGTTTCATTGCATCCAGGTCAGAAACTTGATTTTATCTTTTTTGCTCAGAATTGTCTTTTGCTGGAATTTACATCATTTGTTCTGTCACAGTGTTGATTAGGATAATGAACATAAACTCAAAGGTAAATAATGTGATAGCTCCTGAATGTAAACTGTTAAAAGTATGTTATTTCTAAGAATAAAAGTAGTTACATTTCATTTGTATTTATTACTATAAATCTTATTTTACATCTTTTTTTGACTATGAAGTTTCTCTTCTTAGGCTCCGTAAAATCTCATGAAAAGCTTCCCTGTTGGCTTTTGCTGCAATAATCTAGGTTTCAGTGAAGTTAGGCACTCTTTTGGTAAATTTACTTCTTTTGTTTTTGCTTTTTAACTTTTCCTAGTATACATTTGCAGTAGACAAATGTACTGATCTTTCTGAGTGTGATAAACTTTGCCCTGACTTTGAACTACCTACATTATGCACAGATCTCACGAATTATGTTTAAATTATATGACTGGGAATAATGAATAGCAAGTTGTAATAGTGTGACCCTGTCTCAAAAAACTAGGGCTGGGAGTTTGACTCAGTGGCTTAAGCACCTGTCTTGCAGGTGCTAGGTTGTGAGTTCGATCCCTGGTGCCACAAAAAAAAAAAAAAAAAAAGCAAGTTGTATAAGGATTATAAAGTATTACCTTAACATTTTGCATAAATCTCAGTTTTTGAGTACATTAGATAGACTCAGCCATTTTAGAAAACTTGAGTTTCATGAAGCCTTGTTATATATTTATCTTTATTTTTCAAATATTTATGAGTACATGTACTAATTAGTATATATGTGATGGTTACAGTCATCATGGAGAGTTGGTACATGTATACAACACATCTTAATTCTTTTTACTTCCCTTCCCTTCCTCTCCTCATCCTTCATCCTTGTATTTTGAAGAGAGTTGTGGCCTAGATTCACCATGTGGCATTTTTGTTGTATTCTGTCTTTTGTGAAGGTTGAAATAAATGTTAATTTTTTTACATCAGATAACCGGAAAAGCCCAGAAATTTAAGAAATGAATGTAGTCTTGCAGATAAATGCCAAAAATACTTCAGCCCGTAAGGTTAAGCTTAAATCAGTATTTTAAATTTCTTTTTCAATGATATCAGCAGCAACAAAAACATTGAACGACTGGCTGGGTGGTGAGCTAATGGGCTTCGCTATTGGCCTTTTTGATTGTGGGCTGTCGACGTTGTTCTGTCTGCCTGTTTTATCGCCTCTTACCAGGTCAGACACATTGTCTCTAGAAAAGTGCTGGAGTCAGAGCAAGGAACCTAAATTGTAGCACTTTTTTAGAACCCGTGAGCAGGGGCTGAAGGCTCATGTAGCAGATGTGTCCTGTATATGTCTCTCTTTGTCACTTTGACCCATTTGTGTTTTTTTTTTTTTTTTAAATTTTTGAGATAGGGTTTCTCTATGTAGTTAAGGCTGGTGTTTTTTGTTTTTGTTTTGGTACTGGGGATCGAACTCACTACATCGCACTTGCCAGGCAGGCACTTATGCCATTGAGCTAAATCCCCAGCCTAAGGCTGGTCTTGAACTTGCTGTGTAGCCCAAGTTGGCCTTGAATTCTCAGTGATCCTTCTGCCTCAGTCTTCCACGTGCTGCAATTACAGGTATGCACCATCATGCTCAGCCCATTTGTGTTTTTTCTTTTCTTTTTTAGGTTGCAGTTGTTCTGATGGATACCCAGGGGGCATTTGACAGTCAGTCAACTGTGAAAGATTGTGCTACCATCTTCGCTCTCAGTACCATGACTAGTTCTGTTCAGGTAAAACCACTTGACTTGGAAATAAAAAAGGAAATGCAGTAAAGGGAGGACTTGTAGTTTTAGTTACTGTTTTAGTAACAGGATTTCTCTGATGATATAGAAATGTTCTTTTTAGATATATATGTAAGTTCACCTCTAAGAAACTCAGGGGAGCTAAATTGTATATAACATGTTTCATGAAAAGCCAAAAACATGGAAATGGAAATTGCATCAACTATATCTTTAGAAAATGTAGATTTGGTAAACACCTAAGAAAAACCAAGGAAGAATTTCATGATTTCAGCCTTACAGTTTTCCAACAGATAATATTACTGTTTGAATATGCTTCATATTTTTGTATACAAATCTTTAATTGTACAAAGCTTCTGTTCAGTGCTGTAGACTTGTTTGGGTTTGTTTGAAGTAAGCCAGAGTAGTATCAATCTGGATTTTTGTTTTCTAGATATACAATTTGTCCCAGAACATTCAGGAAGATGATCTTCAACAGCTTCAGGTATGTATTCTTCATATATTTTAACATTATATCCTGTTAAAGTTTTAAGATTAAGAATAATAATTGGGTAGCTTTTAGTAAACAATTGACATGCGAGGGAAGGTTTTTGGTTTATAGTAACCCTGGACTCTGTATATATTGCTGATGTGGGTCAGAGGGGTCAGAGAAAGGCCTCAGTGATTTGGGTGAGGAATGGAAGGAAGTGGGTGATGAAGTCCTTTAGGCATGTCTCGGGGAAAGCATTAAAGGAGGGGGAGCAGCAGGAACGATTCTGAGGTGGAGCAAGGTGACTGAGAGGTGGGGGGTTGGAGTGTGCGATGGAAGTGGCTAAGCGATGATGTCAGAGAGGCAGTGAGGTTGGTGTCCCTTCCTGTGGGGTTCAGGCTTTTCCTCTGGGGAGATGGGAGCCAGAGAGTTTTGAGCAGAGAAATGGTGTTGAGAGTTACTGTAAAAAGATCACTGGCTGCCTTGTTCAGAATAGATTTTTAGAAAGGCAAGGATGCAGTCAGTGAAACTGGTCGTGGAGTTATTCCATTAATTCAGGTGAGGTTAAGTAAATTAATATCTGTTAAGTGCATAGAATGGTGTGACTGGAGAATAGTCTGTGCTTAATAGTTGCTAGCCATTGTTACTCTTACTACGTATTATTATTATTCAGCTGCTTCTCCCTGGCAGCAGTTCTCATCTGTTTCTCCTAGAAAATGCTCTTCACTAGGTGTTCTAAGCTTGACTGCAATTCCTGGGCATGCTTCTCTAATTTCTGCTTCCCCCACCAACACTGAAGGAAATATATCAAAATTTGAGTGAGTGAGGGGTCATTATTATAGGGACCTTGAATTAGATTTATTTGTCAGCCTTTTAAAAACAAACAGAGAAAATCATTCTTTTGTTTTGCATTGTTTTGTTTTGTTTTGTTTTTTGAGACAGGGTCTCGCTATGTGTTTAGGCTGGCCTTGAACTCACTATGTAGCCTGGGTGACTGTGAACTCGCAGCGATCCTCCTGCGTCAGCCTTCTGAGTGCTGGGATTGCAGGCATGCACCTGGCTGCTTCTAGATTTTTAAGAACATGATTATACTGTTCTTTTCTGATTTTTAAAACTTAAATATTGATACATATAGTAAATTAAGATTTAATTCTCTTTATTTTCTCCATCCTTCAGCCCACAATTTCCTTTCTCTCTTACTTCAATAGTTATATTACAATAATTTAGTTTAAAAAGTTCATATTTACTTAACTATCTGGGTACATATGAGGTATGGTAAAAGAATATGGTATGTGTTTAAGTAAAAAAACTTAGAGTAAAAGACACATTACCATTAATATTCCTCAGAATATTCCTTCTTACTTTGAGCACACTTGTCCTGTCATTCTTCATATCTTTAGTTATGCTGTTTCATCTATCTTGATATCCTGAATCTATTCAAAGCATTTTCCTTTCATGGTCATTTTGACTTTAGGGAAAAGCTGTAAGTCACTTGGTATCCGATCCGGTGAATAAGGTGGACAGGGACACACTGCTTTTAGGAGCTGCCTTTCTGTTGGATGGCAGTTTGCAGTAGCATTCGCCACATTTTGTATCGTACCTTGTAAGGAAACTCACAAAAGAAGAGTTCCAGAACTACATCAGGAAGTGAAAAGAATGATGGGCTAAGTGGGTTCAGAGTAAAGGGGAATGTTTTGAGGGATATTAATGGCATTATGTCTTTTACTGTCATACATTTTTTGAACTTTATTTATTTATTTTTATTTTTATTTATTTATTTATTTTTTTGTAGCACCCGGGATCAAACTCACAGCCTTACGCCTACCAGGAAGGTGCTTAAGTCGCTGAGCCAAACTCCCGGCCCTAGTTTTTTGAGGCAGGGTCACACTATGTAGTTCAGGCCGGCCTTGTGCTCACATTCTAGCCCAAGCTGGCCTTGAATTTACAACACTCCTCCTTCTTCAGCCTCCCGAGTGCTGGGATTAAAGGCATGTGCCACCACACACGGCTTTGAACTTTAAACATTCACCATTTGTATTTTTTTTGTACCGGGGATCGAACTCATAGCCTCGCACCTGCCAGGCAGGCGCTTAGGCCACTGAACTAAATCCCCAGCTCACCATACTTTTTGATTACTCCTTGTATACAATTGACTTTCCATTTCTGAAGGCTTCTCATCCATGGATTCAACCAACCTTGGCTTGAAAATATTTGAAAAAAAAAATTGAGTCTGTACTGAACACGCAGAGGCTGTTTTCTTCTCCTCCCCTCCCCTCCCCTCCTCTCCTGTCTTCTCTTCCTCCTTTCCTCCTGTCCCTTTCCCTCCCCGCCCCTCCCGTCCCCTCTCCTCTGTTCTCCTCTTCTCTCTCCCCCTTTCTCCTCCTTCTCCTCTTCCTCCTCCTTTCTCATTAGTCCCAAAATAATATGGCATAATTACTTACATAGCATTTACTTTGAATTTGACATTATAAGTAATTTTGAGATGAGCTAAAGGGTGTGTGTAGGTTATATGCAAATACTTTGCCACTTTGTATAAGCGACTTGAGCATCTGCAGATTTGGTGTCCATGGGGCTCTTGGAATCAGTTTCCTGTGAATGCTGCTTGTATATGTTCCTTACAACTGAGGCCCATTATGAACTATGATTGTATTTCTTGTAATTAATTACCTTCATTGCCTTTTCCATTTCAACTTAGTTTTCTTTATGCTGATCACTAATGCACCCACAGATCATAACACTTCTCAGCACCATCTAACAGTAAGGCTTGTTTTATTTTTTCCAGGGGAGGCTGCCTCCTGGACTCTGAGCCCTGCTTGTCTCTCATAGACACAGTTGTCTTTCAGTGACCTTTCTTTACCATAATCCTGGCAATTTATTTTCAATTTCTGCCTCGGTAGGGTCCCATTTAACCTTCTGATTATTCACTCCTCAATTCTCATTCCTGAGGAAGGATGCATAGGAGGTAACTTTTTTTGAGGTGTTAAATCTGAGTATGTTTTAGTCTAGTCCTAGAATTAGAGAATGGAACTCATTTTCTAATAGGATTGTGAAGGTAGTGCTTCATTGCCTTGCAGCTCTGGTATTGCTGCTGAAGTATTACACTATCTCATTCCTGATCATTTGTGTGTGACCTTTTCATTTTTGGTGCTTGTAAGATCTTATTCTTGGCATGTGTTTTCATGGTAATGTGCTTTAGTTTGGGTTTCTTTTTCATTCTTTGTAAATCATCCTCAGAGAGATAAGATGTTATAGTTAAGAAATAACAGACTATTGTTAAAAAAGCAACATGGAGAATAGAGTAAAAGGACTTTTCAGAGCTGGGTTTGCAAGGTGCTCTCCACTTGACTGGAGGGTTTGCATGAATTTGAGTTCCTTTATAGCTTTAGCCAATGTGTCAGTTGGTCCACTGAGTGCTCAGGCCTTACTGTGTGCCAAGGATGCCGTCTTTTCTTCCAGAAACCCAGTTTGTGTCTATGTCATAATGTGTGTGGGTATCTACTGTGCTCTAGGAGCCTACCATGTACCAGTGCCCTCTGTGTCTGTGCTTCAGTCTCATGCCAGGCCTACCTTAAGGCCACAGAGAAAAATGAAGATGGGAGTATAGGTCAGACAAGGAAGAAATAGGCATGGAGCTCTTGCGTTATTTCCAGAGTGAGCCATAGAGTTCTGCACCTATGCCCCAAGTAGCAAGCAGTTCAGTAGGACTTAGTGAATGTATGCTTCTGCTGAATAGGTGTTTAAGAAGCATCTACTGTATAGCAGTGTTCCAGGGGTTGAGAGTAGGCAGTTAATAGTAATAAAATCAATAGCACTTCAAGAATACAATAAAGTACTCCTAGAAATTAAAACTATAACAGCAAAAATGAAAAAGTTAGTAAAGAAAGAATTAGAATATTGTAACATGTGTAGCATACAGGGGGAAGAGGGACACCAGCAGAGACCACCAGGCTTGTGTAAGGGAAATATGGCCTAGAATTTATTGTGCCTGAGAGCATAATAAGAGAGAGAGAAGTGACTCCTTTTCATAGGGATGGAGAGATGGCAGGTGACCTTAGGTGGGAAGATCCCATAAGCATCTGTGGTCAGAGTTCTCTAGCTGTCTTGCGCCTCAGCAGGCAGAGTCTCTGAGGCTCTGAGGAGTCCAGTGTAACTCTCCAGATGTCCCCAGATATCCCAGAACCTGCAAAATTCCTTGTCTTATCTTATCTCCTTTCCTGTGCTTGCAGGTGACAGCCTTGGGTGCTGAAATTCCCTGCAGAGTAGAGCTTCTGCTGGCTAGCAGGCTGGGGGCTGGGAGAGTTAGGTCTGGTTGGAGGCTCACAAATATAAGTTGGAGAAAATTTATTCAACAGGTTGAGTAAAGATACAAAGAGCAGAGACTAGGAAGGACAGAATGAAAGACAGAAAAGAGAGGAAAGAGTGATAGAAGATGGGGGGAGGTGAGAAAGGGAAGAATAAGAGGGCAGAAGTGGAGAAGTGGAAGAGGGCACATAAAGGAAAAAGGATCAATTCATCAGAGGTTTAACATGTTAATATAGGTCTTCGGCAGTAGGTATTTAGTAAGAGAACAGAGAAAATGAAGGGAAAGAAATCATAAAAGAAATAATATAAACTGATACTTTAAAATTGAAGGACATGGGGTTTTTTGGGGTTTTTTTGAGACAAGGTCTCACTATGTAGTGCAGGCTGGCCTTGAACTCACAGCAGTATTCCTGCCTCAGCATCCTGAGTGCTAGGATTACAGGTGTGTACCACCATGCCCTGCAGGACATGAGTTTTGTCTTTTCTGCTGCAGGGTTTTCTCAAGTATCTGGTAGTCCTTGGCTGCTTGTATTTAAGAGTGAGCCCCTAAGAATCCCAGTGGGAACTGTGATAAGAGGGTAGTGCTTGTGACTGGGCAAGATTACTTAGCTATTTTGTTGTCAACTTCTAAATGTATTTGAGCAAGTTTATTCTTAGGCTGTCAGTTTTCCCAGAGAAGATTTCTCTAACCCCAAGTAGGATGAGAGAGCTTAGTCCTGCTGTTCAGCATGTATGCTTTGATTTAAGGGTCTGTCTCCAAGCTGTTTCCTGCTTTAGCTGAGTTTGGTTTCCAAGGCCAAGGTTTGTTGGAACTCTCTCTAGATAGTATACTCACCATCTTCTGTGGGGGTCCGAAGAGTGTGGGGCTGGGTGGGGATCTGGATCTGGAGGTACAGCTACTTTCTCAAGAGATTTGCAATCTTCGCCATTAGTTGCCATTCTCACTCTCATGCTTCCCCTGCAAGGTAACTACGTTTATAATATCTCAGCCTTCTAAGGATTCTGTGGAGAGAATCTGCTTGTTTCCTTTGGCCCCTGCCTCCTCGATTTCATCATAGGGCAGGGGAAGCTAAAATTCAATAGTTCTCATCTGTCTCTTTTCCTTCAAAGGTTTTGACAACTCTTTTTGCTGTCATATTATTTCCCATCCTCTTT
>RJWM01042191.1:0-14380 GCA_004363535.1 Dasyprocta punctata | reverse complement strand
GGCTTCATGGAAGTATCTTATCTCCCCATTAATTTTGAAAGACAGTTTTGCAGAGTACACCAGTCTGGGTTGGAAGTTATTTTCTTTCTGGACTTGAAACACTTCACTCCAAACTCTCCTTGACTTGATGGTTTGTGTTGAGAAGTCTGCTGTGCTTCTGTTGGAATTTCCTTCAGAGGTGATCTGTTTCTTTTCTCTAACAACTTTTAATATTCTGTTCTTATGCTGAATTTCTGGGGTCTTGATTATTATATGTGTGGGTGTAGATTTGTTTTGGTTATGGCTAGCTGGAGTTCTCTATGCCTTACTTATCTGCATGTCATGTCCTTTTCCCATGCTTGGGAAGTTCTCAGCTATTACTTCTGTAAATAGTTTTTTTTATGTCATTTGTATTGGCTCCTGCTTTATTGCTAACGCCTATCAACTTAAATTATTTTTCTTTGCATCATCTTGCAACCGCTGAATTATTTCCTGGTTCCTTGTTATTTTTAAGAGACCTTTCCTTTCCTGATCCCTAGCTGCAATCCTATCTTCAAGGTCTCAAAGTCTATCTTCAATTTCATTCAAGTGGTTTTGCCAGCTTTCAGTGGAATTTTTAATTTCCTGGATAGCTCTTCGAATCTGTTTCATGCATTCTAATTCTTTCCTATACTATTCATTCAAGGTGCCCATCATTTTCCTAAGCTCCTCTTTTTTTTTAATCTATGTCATCTTTAGACATGCTCAGCAATTCTTTCATTATGGTTGTCATTTCTTCTTTTACCTGAGATATTATTTCTGATTTGATTTCCTTTACAGTCTGATGAAATTGTTTCTATACTTTAGTTGCTATTGTTTCAGAAATTTCAGGCATGCAACTACTAGTTTCTTCTATGTCTGTGTCTCCTGGACTTGCTCTGGGTGGGCTGGAGGTCTGAGATTGCGTTTTGCTCCTTTGTCTTGACATTTTCCTGGGTTCCTCCAGATGAGCTTGTTGTGGGGTCCCAGGTGCTTCCTACACTGGCTGCCCATCTGCAGCATAGGGGAATGGGCCAGGCACCTGGGTTCCTCTGAACCCAGGCTCCCAGGGAGGCAGTGGGGTACAGGGCCGGCTTCTCTGGACCTATGTGGCTACACCAAGGCTTCCTGGATGGCCCTGTGTGTGTGGGGATGTGGCTGGTTGTGTCTCTCAGCCCGCCCTGGCTACTGGCGAGACGTTTCCCCTGAAGGTCATGTTCTTTATCTTGCCCTGGAGACCCAAGAAAGTCAAAGGTGAGAAGTATTAGGAAATATCCCAATCCTTACTCTTCTATATTTTGAACATTCATTTCAACTTCACACAAACACACACACACATGCAAGCACACACTTTATAGTACTGGAGATGAAACCCAGGGCCTTTGTCCTGAGTTATAGCCCCAGCCATGCTTTATTTTTTAGTAATTCTACTGAGTCATTGAGATACCCAGGCTGGGCTTGAATTTGCAATCCTCCTGCCTCAGTCACCCAGAGTGCCAAGATTACAAGCATGTGCCACTGCGACCAACTATATATTTTTACGATGAGAATATGTATTATTCACTAACAAGTGCTTAATACTTTCAGTTTACAATTATCATCTTTGCAGACACTTCTAAAATGTACCAAATAATTGGGAAGAAGCACAAAACAGTATCCTTTTCTTTTGTCCTTACACCTCAAAGTAAATTTCAAATAATATTTTTTACAGTAGTCAAAACTTGTAACCAAAAATTCAGAACTGAAGTCTCATCAGTTTAACAACATGGCCACATCCAAAGTTTAATCATTTTAATGACACCAACTCCTCACTTTGAACCAAGCGCTGACAGCTGCTGGCCGGGAGCAGCCGCTGGAGGAATTCCAGCTTCATTCCCTGCGCTGCCCTGGCCTCCAGTCTGGTCCTCGACCCGCCGGCTCCCCCTGGACTTGCCGGCCTCTGCTTCCTCTTCTGACGACATGTCCCTTGTCTTCCGGATATCCTGACATTTGCCTTCAACCCTTTGACTCTTAGTCCTCAGCGTCCCCATCCTCACTCAAAGCTGAGAAGAGATGCCATTGTGCTGATGGAATTCGTCCAAAGACTCCTTTAGGGTCTGGAAATCCACAGTCCGCTCGTAGTTCTCTAGGTAGTGGAACTGTTGGTAATTCTTACTCTTCTTTTCTTGTTCTACTTTTTCCCTAATAAACATAAGAAGCAAGAATAACATACCAAATTTGCAGTGTTTCTGCTTTTCATATCCTCTTTATAAAAAAATTACTGTTTTTGAAATTTTGAGACTAGGTCTTACTAAGTTGCTAACTTGCCCAGGCTGGGCTCAAATCCACCGTCCTCCTGCCTCAGCCTCTCAGAGAGGTGGGATTATAGGCCCTGCCATTTCCTCTCCTCTTTAACCAGAGCAGCCCAGCTTCCCTGCTCCTTTCTCCTTTACTTCCGTAGACAGATTTTATTTTGCTCTTTGGTTAATGAGTAACAGTTATATGTATTTATGGGGTACAGTGTGATATCACAGCTCATGTATATGGGGGTACTGATCAACACGGGGTACTGAGCCTTTCCATCTCCGTGTGGTTTCTTCATGCCTGGAGTCTCCAGCTCCCTCGGGTAGTTCTCCCTAGAACTCGTAATAGGTCCTGTTCCCCCCATGGTGTCGTGGAACCCTGGAACTTATTCCAGTGCTGTCAAGCCTCCCTCTGTTCTCCCTCGCCCCATCCTTCCCAATCTCTAGTGGTAAGATTTTGCTTTAACAAAGGATTCTTTGGCAAAAACAATACATTCAGTGTTTCATTTCATCCTCAAAAGAACCCAGCAAAAATCTAAGATCAATTCTTAAAATTTAATTTGCAAAACAAGTACATGAAAGTAAGAAGATATTGACAGGTCCAACCCTTTTTTATATAACAGATTTAAATATGAGACTAGAATTCATGGTTAAATGCATTTAAGAGGCAGATTTGGAATTTAAGTTTTTAGTTTCCCATGATTACCAAAATTTGAGCTCCAGTTACATTTTTCGTATCTACAACGTTCGTATCACTCCTGGTCCTCCTGGGGCCTCCAGTGTCTCATTACTGTAACCGAGGACTCATTTTTCCAGCCTGGGTACTTTGGCAATCATCTTTTCTAAACTAAAAATTGTAATTTATAATCTAGCAAAATATTTTTCGCTCAAATATGTAAGTTTATTTACACAACAAACCCTCCAGGAACATGATAGTCAAAATCCAATAAAGGAATGACCTCTGCTATGGGGAAACAGGCAAAGAAGGAAGTCGGCTCCTTTTGGAAAGCCGGGGACCCCCAGCAGGGAGGCTCATTGTGCGTCCCGGGACGTCGGAAGCTGTCGGCCTTTGCTGAAGCATCCACTCAGCCAGGCCCTGGGAAATTCGCCTGGTTTGAGAACAGAGTCTCCCCGACGCGCTCCGGGGAGCCTGCTGCGCGGGACACCTGCCTCCCAGCGCACAGGGCGTTGCTCCCGAGGGCGTCAGCCCAGGAAAGCCGCGGTTCTTATCGTGCCCGGAGGGTTTGTGCGCTGTGTAGTCGTCCTGATGCAGTAAGACTGCCCTCGTTACACGCCCGGAAATGGGGGTCGGGGTATAGGAGTTCGCAGCCTGAATCGGAAAGAACGGGATGGTTCCATTGGCTGAAAGTGTTAGCCAGTTACTCCTCTGCTTTGCAGTAAACTGGTGGCCTTTAGCTTAAAAAAACAGAAACTTTAAAAACAAAACAGAAACTAGAAACAAGGTCAACTAAGGAAGTGGGAATAAACGAAAAGAATTGAAACAAACTTGTAAAATAATAAAAAAATACAGATACATTAAAAACTCTGAAACATACAGCTGGAGAGAATGATTTAAATTTTGATATATAAATTTCTGTACTTGATATACATACATACATAGGTACAATAAAAACTATACGTTCTATTTTATAACCTAGTATTAAAATTCATCAATATAGCATGGGCATATTTCTCTGTCAGGAGGTAAGACACTGAAATGTCATAATAGTTGCTATATAGTATTTTGCTACATGAATTTTTCGTAACTTGCAACTTCATTTGGTATGTTTCTGATTTTTGATGTTTTGATTCAGGGTCTTGGTATATAGTCTGGGCTGGCCTTAGCTCACTATGTTGCCTGCCTAAGGCATCCTCGAATTCAAAATCCTCCTGCATCAGCCTCCTGAGTGCAGGACTTGCAGGTGTGTGTCGTTGCGCCTGGTAATTTTTGCATCTGTAAACTTTCTTATAATTAAAGTCTTGGGAAGCCTTTATCAATTCCTGAAGACAAACTCTGTTGAGAACAGTTGTAGGGTGCATTGCTTAAGAATCTTTGGCGACCTGAGACAGCAATGTAACAGGAATCGGCTTTCGGAAAAATGGAGGATGTATTGACTCACGTTCTTTTCATATAACTATTGGAGCATTTCGCAAACTGGAAAGTGAGTCTGCTCTAAGATGACCTTAGGGAATTTTATTTTTTCTTAAAGGTTCTCAGCTCACGAAGCGCCCACGCATCGGCCTATTTCAGGGTTGGCAGAATAAGAGGGGGCCCAGGCACCCTGCCTCACCTCCACCCTTCATCACCGACACTGGGGGCTCCCCAACTCCCCCTAAATGTGAGGATGCAGGGCCCGCAGTGGGTCAGCTGTGGGCTCACTGTCCTGCTCCCTGGCGCTCAGCGCCCCATGCCACTTTTCACGCACTGTCCAGCTTGAAACTGTCCACACGGACGGGAAAACCTGGCTCCTGTCACTGCGTCTCGGTCCAAAGCGAGTCTCTCCGGAGCAGCTTGCTGGGCCAGTAAACAGCAGGCAGGACGGAGAGGGTCCCGGTTCCGGGGACGGAGAACCGGGCTGCAAACACGGCCCGGCACGGCGAGCTGTCCAGACCTGGCCAGATCTTCAACGCCTTCATGCCTCCTTCTACAGAGGATCTGAATTAGGAAGGGAGTCCGGCCCAAGGACGGAGCTGATTGCGATCTTTCAAGCCTAGTCATTTCAGAACGCAGTCTGTCTCTCTGTCTGTCTGTATCTCTATCTCTCTCTGTCTCTCTGTATTTCTCTCTCCCTCTGTCTCTCTGGGTGTCTCTCTGGATCTTTCTCTCCGTATCTCCCGCCCTCCCTCCCTCCCGCTCCCCCAGTCTCTCTAACCCCTTCAGGGCCTCAGGCACAGTAGGAACCTTGCCCTGCTGATCCGTGTGCCCGCACAGTGAGTCTCCTTTTCTCAGCTTCGGTTTGAGAAATCTCCAGGCGGGGACCGCCGTGTCCCCTCCCTCCCTGTCTCTCCCTGCGCTCTCCAGTGCTCCTTCCTCCCCTTCCAGCTACTGAGGCTCCACTCGCATGTTTCCTCCCAGGCACTCCTTTGCTTTCTCCCCTTTCCTTTTCTCCCCTTCCCTTCCCTTCCCTTCCTTTCCCTTCCCTTCCCTTCCCTTCCCTTCCCTTTCCTTTCCTTTCCTTTCCTTCCCTCCCACTTCCTCCGTCCCTGTCCCCCTCCCTTCTGAGAAAGATCCAACCCTCTACTTCCTACGGACCATCCTGTCTTTGGCTCTCTATTTTTGGTTTAGTTCCTCGCATAAGAGAACCCATGGGGGTATTTAAGCCCGTGTGTCAATTTATTTCACTCAACTTGAGGGGCTCGAGGTGCCCCACCCCGTCCTCCCCACCGCATCCCTGGCGGTCCCCTCGCTGGCCTCTGGGCCCACGCCTGGGCCACGCCTGCAGTGGGCCAAAGCTGTGTCTGTCGCCCAGCACCCATTTCTGACCCTTCTTGGTAGCAGGAGCTCAAACTTCCTTTGGGAAACAGCCCTCTCCTCCTCCTGAGCGTGTGGCCTGGCAGGGTGTGTAATTACCTTTTCCAGGATACATTGTGTTTGTAATTACTTGTTCTGAATCCGCTTTCCTTTCTGAGAATATACACTGTCCGCAGACAGGACTTCCTGTCACACTCCCAGCTATGTTCCCAGAGTCCAGCTCAGCCCATGGAGTGAATCAACAGACCAAGCGTGACCACCGAACTCAGCGTCACAGAGAGGAAAGGTGTGTAAGAAACGACGCCCCGTCCCCCAGACCCAGCTAAAACGTGAGCCTAAAGCTGCTGATGTTAAAGAACCTGAGTGTGTCAGTTAAATTGCAATTTAGATGGGGCTGAGGAGGACAATGTGAAATCCAAGACCTTAAAATTGTGCCTTTCCAGTCAGTTTTTTGGTCGCCCCTGTCCTGACCGAATGTGCCCCGTGGCCTTCCCCACGTCTGTGCCCACGGGTGTCTCCCGTCTTGGTGTTTTCTCCTTCACTAATTCAGCGAATGTCGCTCTCTCTCTCTGGGTGATGCGTCGCTGCAGATGCAGCAGACTGGCTGAGTGATACACGGCCCTGTGTGGAGCATGTTTGGTTAGAGAGATGGACGTGTGAACAAGCTCATTATAATCCTAACACTGGGGAAGGGGCTGGCAGTGAGAATCAGTGGTTACTGCCGGCTTCCAACGCCAGGTCCTGTCAATCAACCATCTGGGTCACAAGTGACAGAAACCCGATCCTGACAGTGTGAGCAGAAAATGACGTCCGTTGGCTCCCGTAACTGGGAATCCCAGCGGCAGAACCCACCGGGGGACTCGATCATGTCGCTGGACCTCTGGATTTATTCTTCATGCGTTGCCCTCATCATCCTCTTCCACACGTGACAGAAAGGGGACTCCGTTGTTGCCCAGGTGCCACTACCACCAGGCCGGGAGCCTTTGGGCCTGCTGGGTGCTGCTGGCGGAAGCTGAGTCTGCCCCTGCGAGCTGTCCTGGCTGGGCGGCTGGCACCCAGGGCCCAGGCCACGCCGCATCAGAGGCCGGGCCTCTGCCGCGACTCAGACACGGCCCGGGCCTCCTGCCTTAGCGTTTCCCGGGCTGGGGTGGGGAATTCCAGAAGTCTGACCCTCGGCAGAACTGCTCTGCGGAGAAGGTCGACCTTTTTGATTTATGCCAGGGATATGGAGAAAAAACGGAGAGGTGAAGAGGAGGAAATATGCGATGAAACAAAAAAGCAGTTTCAGGAATGAAACACCACGCATCCTGCCCTGTGACCCACGCCGGGACACGGCCGCGCTGCCTCAGGGGCTTAGGGTAGGGGGGTGTGTGTGTGTGTATGAATGTGTGTGTGCGTGTGTGTGTGTGTGCACGCATGCGCACATGAAACCCACGAGAGACTGGTGTTCCCCTCTGAACCAGTCTAGGACAGGACGGAACGGTAGATCGCAGGCATCTTTAGGAGTCTGGAGATGTAATTCCGAGGAAATAAGTCCTAGAACTCTGCAAAACCCAGGGGTCGGGTGTGAGCTCTGCAGGCTGTGCGGTCTCACTGGTGAACGTACGGCAGTAGTTCTCACCACCACAAACACCGCACTGAGAAAGTTCTTGTCCCCAAATGCTGGAGAAACTAGTGGTGAAACTGATCTGTGTCACTAAAAGGCAGCATGACAAAATAAGAGTAAAGTTCTGGGGAATGGACTGATTGATGCATTTCTGTGTGTTTCTGTTATATTTTTTTAAAAGAGAGATTTTTAAAGTTATTACAAAGCTTTTTAACAAAAGGAAAAATTGAAGGAAGACTTAGCCAGCTCTAAACTTGCTATGAAGAATGAGAAAGCAAGAAGAACTGGAAGTGTTTAAAAATTTTAAACTAAATTATGTTTATCCATCCTTGGTGCTGGATAGGAACAGTAAAACAACAACAGCAACAGCAACAAAAATATAGAAAAAACATGGCTGGCAGGTGAAGGGGTGTCCCGTAAGGGAATCGCTGCTGCGGCTGTGGGGTCTTGCTGAAACACGGGGCGAGGAGTCAGGGAATTCCTGGAGCTCCTCTTTTTGTTTTTGTTTTTCTTTTTTTGTATTTAAACGTGTGGCTTAATACCTGAAGTACAAATCTGAGTTGAAAGAGAAACAGCGAATTCAGAGAGCCACCTACCGGCAGCTCTGAAGTCTGTTGAATTCGTTTCGTTTCTATGGCAAATACTCTCCCATAAACAGATTTAGGAACAATTTTCTGGATAAATTTAATCTGGGTGATTTTCTGTTTTGTATGAAGGAGACTATCTTGAATGTAACAATGATAATTTGTAAGACAGATGTTTGTCTGTGGTCAAAAATTAGCCTTGGCCACCTCCTTGGTTACACCAAGCGTGCTGATGACAGGACCCATCGTCTTTACTAAAGTGAACTTCTAAGAGCAGAGGACCTGTGTGCAGCGCTGGTTCATGTGCTCTGAATGATCCTGGAGTCAACAGCAGCCTTACAAGGAGAGACTAGTGTTCTCATCTTGCAGATGAGGAAACTGAACACAGGCACATTAGGTATCTTCTCCAAAGTCAAACAGCTACTGAGCCACTCCCTTTAGAACAACGCAGACACCATTCTTGCCATTTTTACTCGCTCTTGTAATAAAGGTTTCAGCCAGTACATCTAGGTAAGAAGAAGAAATTGAAGACAACCAGATTGAAATATGAAAGGCAGAACTATCTATTTGTAGATAAAAATGATCATACACACAGAAAATAAATCCTAGAGAATCCAGGAAAAAGTACTAGAGTTAATAAATAAACATACTCAAGGTAGTAGTGCATAGGATCAAAATGCAGCACTCAACAGTTTTTCATCTATCAATGGGTAATCTGAAAACGAAATTATGAGTAAATTCCATCCATAATAGCAACAAAAAGGACAAAATACTGAGAAATAATTTAAACAGAAGTGAAAGATTTCTAAATAAAAAAACTACAAAAATTATGCAAAGAAAACAGAGATTTAAATAGATAGATACCTTTGTTTGTGGATTAGAAGATTTAATATTGTTAAGATGGCAATATTCTTGAAATTGAGTTGCAGATTCAATGCAATTCCTATCAAAATATTAGTTCTTTTTTTATATAAACTGACAATATTATTTCAACTTCAAATGACTTTCCTCTGGTCTGACCTCAATTAAACTAATTATATTAGTAATTAATTACTCTAGTTCTAAACATGACTGCATTCTGAGGTACTCGGATTTAGGACTTCAACATGATTTTTTTTTTTTTTTGGTTTTGGTGCTGGGGATTGAATCTAGGGCGTCAAGCATGCTTAGCATGGGCTTTACCCCTGCGCTAAATTCCTAGCAGTAACATCTGAATTTTAGGGAAGAACACAATTCAACCTGTACACAACACATTCTCATATGACAAGATTAATTTTCTTGCAAAGATTAATTATCTCAGCAAATAATTAAACATTTTACTGTAATAAAAATTTTCATATAAATTGTATTCTATGGTCTAAAGGATTAAAAAATGAAATGCTAAAATTTATAAAATGTTCATAAATTTTTAAAATGCAAATATAAATATAAAATTTAAAAATTATTTTAGTATTTTAAGCTATTTTTCTTATATTGTTAATATCATTCCTTAAAATTCAAAAACAAAAATATGTTTTTAGTTAAGGAAAATAAAAATTATTCCCATAGAATTAAATTTTATTTAGTATCTCTAAAATTTAATTAAGCCCCATTAAATATTTTCATAACCATGCACAGTGTTAATTTAATTTTATTTTTTGCAGTGTTGGGTATCTAAATCTAGAATTTTGCCACAATAGGCAAGCGCTCTACCACTGAACTATAGTTTCTTTTTTTTTTTTTTTTTTTTTGCGGCACCAGGGATTGAACTCACAACCTCTCACCTGCCAGGGCAGGTGCTTAAGCCACTGAGCCAAACTCCTGGCCCTAGTTTTTTGAGGCAGGGTCGCACTATGTAGCTCAGGCCAGTCTTGCACTCACATTGTAGCCCAAGCTGGCCTTAAACTCACAACGCTCCTCCTCCCTCAGCCTCCTGAGTGCTGGGATTAAAGGCGTGCGCCACCACGCCCGGCTATAGTTTCTATTATACTTTGCTGTCTTAGTTACTTTCCTGTCTCTGGGACACAGTTCCTGACCCCCTGATTTTAAGGAGGAGAGGTTTATTCTAGCTCACGGTTCTTAGTCCGTAGTTGGCCGGCTCCAAGGCAGGAAGACAGCCTAGACAGATAAACCAGCTCAAGTCATGGTGGCAGGAAGTAGGAAGAGAGGCGAGGAGCAGAGAAGGGAACACAGCCTTCCAGTCACGCCCCCAGTGGCCCGCCTCCTCGCCCCACTCCCGCCTCCCAACGTCAAGCCAGCTGTGGGTCCCCATTACCCAGTCATGAGGTTTTGAGGACCTCCAGGTAGAGCTTCGATACTGCTACTTATTTGCCGTGTTGATGTTCACTGCCTGTGCCGTTGCCAATGTAAAATAGAATCCGACTTTATGAGCTGCTATGTGTGGGCCTATGTGCATGCATTTGAGAGTGATAGGTAATGTTAAATACTGCAAAATGTTTCTCAGCCACAATATCAGTATAGTAATGTATTCTGCATAACAAATCACCCCAACTGTTTTTTGGGGGTGGGGTACCGGGGATTGAACTCATGACCTTGTGCTTGCCAGGCAGATGCTTGTACTGCCGAGCTGTATCCCCAGCCCCACCCCAATGCTTACTGCCTTGAAAGAATACCATCCGTTATCTCAGGTTTTGTGGTTTAGGCAGCTGGGCACACAGCAAGTGGACCCTGTGCTTCCTGTTCTCAGACAAGGCTGATCAGGGTGCCGGCTGGGGTGTGGCTGTCATCTGAACAGTTTGGAAGAACATGCTGCCCCACTCCCTCGGCGACCTTTGCCTGGACTGGGTTCCTCGTGGGTTGCTGGATTGAGGGCCTTGGCTCCTCCCTGGGCACTGGCTTTTCGCACCCTCAGTTCTTTGCCACACGGGCTTCTCCAGCGACAGCAGTGTGTTTCATCAGAGCAGGAGCCATGGAGGCGAGAGAGAGGGTCTGCCAGCAGAACGGAAGTCAGGCTCTCACGCCACCTAATTGTCGCACTTCTTCTGTATTCAGCTTGACCCACGGAAGCTGCCCACGAGGCCCAGCCCAAACTCAAGGGAAGCGAACTACACGGGGCATAAATACAAGGAGTGGGGGTTGCCGCAGAGGATTCTGGGAGATGCCTACCAGTCAGCATGCACAGCTACTCCAAACCCCCTGGCACTGTGTGGGGGCCCCAGAGTCACACACTAGAGTGTGAACGGAAGCAGAGAAGTGGATGCGTGGCTCCAGTGGGGAATGATCCCTTGCTGTGTGAAGGTACTGAATCCATGCTGTATGTGGGAGGGCATAAGACAAGTTATTTCTAAGTCTTTCTTCTACCGAAATACACACTGTGTTGCCATTCAAATCCTGTCCATGCTGTAAATGTTGAGAGCAGCAAACCCAAAAACCATTACACTGTTTCATAGGGAGCCATTGAAGCTGGAGATCGATCACATGCGTGGAGCTAAAGCAAGGCCAGTCCTGAGAACACAGAGAGCCCAAAACAGATCACGTAAACAAGCTGTTCCAGCTTCCAGAAGGCCAGGGGCCCAGGCCAGCCAGGCAAACAAGGTGCTAGGCAGCAGGGTTGAAACTGACATCCTCCTCCTGAGTGCATAAATAAAGGCTATCCTGGTTGAGCAGTTCTTTTCCTCCCGTCAGGAGAGAGGGCTCCACCTGACCCCAGCTTTTACTCTTCTTTATTTTCTCATCCTCTTGTGGTCCTTCACCCCAAGCACCTCAAGAGCCGCATGGGTTGTGGCAGTATTTGAGCACAGTTACCTTTCCTAGGACAAGAGAGGTTGTCTTAGCTACTTTCCTCCTCATTCAGACCCAGTACCTGACACTGGGAACCTGAAGGAGGAGAGGTTTATTTTGGCTCACAGGTTCAGAAGTTTCAGCCCATGGCTGGCAGAGGCAGAAAGGCGTGGTGGAAGGTTTGGCTCAGGGCATGGCGGCCAGGAAGGAGCCAGGGAGGGAGCCACCCCTTCCAGGTCACCCGCAGTGCCCGGCTTCTTCTGATTAGTCCTAAGAGCGTGCTTAGCTAGACAACTCCCATGTCTTCCAAAGATCCCCCCTCTGAGCACGTGACAGTTTTGGGGCACTCTCCAGATCTACACCCTAACAGATGTGAAGGAGCATCTCACATCTCAGTAATGTTTGTCAAGAGAATGAGAACACATTTAGAGTTAGGAACTGCAGTGGACCAGTGCCAGCATGGCAGACTGTTGGGTTTGTAGTACATTTTTGGTGAGTCTGTTAGCTATGGGGCCCTTGAAGAGATGGGTGTAGAATAGCGATTAGTGATTCCTCTTGCTCGGTCTGAACTAGGGTGTTTAGGGCAGTTGGAACCCAACAGGTACTCCTTGGCTTATCCAATATGTTTCAAGCTGAAAATGATTTCGCATTTTCTCTGTTTTCTTCTTTTTACTATTTCTATTAGTTTGAAAGTTTGCTATTTTTGCAATTAAAAAATAAATATATGAAGATTGAAGTCATTCATGAAATGTACAAAAGCAGAAAGGAAAAACAAATCATTTAAAGTTACATCCATCAATGCCAACTATGGCTGACACTTTGATTATATTCTTTGATATCTTTTCTTCTAAGTACAATGCTTTATGTATAAATAGAGATGCAATTATGTTACATGTATAATTTTTATCTAGTGGTTTTGCTTATCATTACAGTGTGAAGCATATTTCCATGTTATTAACTATTCATAAACATGATTTTTAACAAGACCCATATTCTTTTTTTCTACCTCACACTGTTTTCCAGGAAAAGACTGTAAGTCAAATATGTTTTTTGGGGGGAATATTGGGAATTGAACTCAGGACCTTGTGCTTGCCAGGCTGGCGCTTATGCTGCTGAGGTATATCCCAGTCAGTCAGAAACATTCCTAAACATTCCTTCTGTCAATACGCATTTCAGTGCTGCCCAGTTTCAGATTCCTCTGAACCTGGAATTCATTCTCTCTCCTTCATCTGTCCTTTGATTATTTTTACTTTTGGTGTTTGGAGACTCAGGATTTCAGCAGGTGTGCAGGAAAAGGAAAGACCTGTGACAATTCATCACCTGAACCAAAAGCCAGGTCTTAAACTATGGATTGGACATGACTCAATATTAAGTTGATATTAATGTTGAATCTTGGTAGTATAAAATGATAGCTTTTAAAATATCATACATATTTTAAAATAAAAAGGCAGACATAAGATAATTCCTCTTGATATTTATTTTTGACTTTTCTGCAGAAATACCATACAGAAGTTGGTATTACTTAGCCCCAGTACTACTTGTTAAAGGCTGTTATTTACTCAGGCTCACCAAAACAGCGTCATTGGATGAAAAATGCCAGTTTTGAAATGAATCTATTCTGGTTTTTAAAGTGTTTGGCCACTGAGGTATAACCAGTGAAAATCTCAATGGGCAGGTGCCAAAGTGGACACGCTCTTGTGCTGCCTGTGGAGAGCTTGGGTCTGGCGAGGGGAACACACACGTACCAAATTGATGATTAAACAACACAGAATGGGACGCAAAGACTCACCGTAGCTTCAAAGGAAAGGCAATTCTGGATGATGAACGTTCTCCATCAGACATGGTGACCTGAGCTGGACCACGCGTGCGCGTGCATGTACACACGAGTACTTTTAATAGGTGTGTAAATGTATACGTGCACATATCTATATGTATGTATATGTATTTTGATTCTTTGGCAGTGCGAGGATTGAACTGAGGCCCTTGCACCTGCTAAGCTCTTCCAGCGAGCGGCACCCCCTACCCTGCATGCCGATCCGTGGAGTACCCAAGTTCACCGAGACCGCGATGCTGAGTGAAAGAATCAGACACGAGGTTAAACAGCACACGGTTTCTCTTACATGAGAAGCGGAGGTGTAAACACGGAGCACGGTAAAAGAAAGATGATAGGAGACAGGGAGACAGACTGTGGGGACGGGAAGGGGACCTGGGGAGGGGAGGCGAAGGGGAAGTCAAGAAGATCGCGATGTGGCGCGTGTATGTCCCAGGTCCTCACCACGAGGGACCTGTTCTGTGACATGAACATGTATTAATAAAAATTTTTAAAAAGAAAAATTCAAACCATGAAACCTGTGCCATAGTCAAAATAATGTCCCTTAACAGTTTGATGTATAATTTTGAATTTTAAAAATGAATGTATTTACACAAACTATTTTTGTTAAACACATTTGCTAATTTAATGAATGTGTATTGAATGTCTACAATGTGTTGGGCTGTTTTATAGGCTTGGTTATAAAAAGAACAAAAACAACTAATCTCATTCTCTGGCAGTTTAAGGATTGAGATGGAGAGTAAATGAAAACGAAAACAAATGAATTAGGGTACTAGAAGGTGGTCAGTCTTATGGGGGTGCACGGAGGAAGAAGCGTAGGGAAAAGAAATGAGAGCCGAGTCTTCAGTCTCGAGGGATGAAAACAGTGTTGGGCTGGGGATGTAGCTC
>RJWM01042190.1:0-14495 GCA_004363535.1 Dasyprocta punctata | reverse complement strand
GGGGATTAAGATATTTTCTTAATAACTCCTCCCCCATCCCTCCGGTGCACATGTAGCTGGGACCAACATGCTTTATTTGTTAATATTTTCTTGTAATTCCTTCATTCTCTCAGTTCTCAATTGTTTCTATTCTCCACTGAATGTGAAAAAAAATAGAAAACAATTTTGGAAGCAAACTTATTGAAATTTGTAGCAAACACATAATGCTTCTCCATTCCAGAATACAAAGTGTTTTATGGCCTAGTAAAATTAACTTGGACCCTTCCTGCATTCTTCATTATAACTGCAAGACATTTTTCCAAGTGATTCCCATATCCGCCCCACAAATCAAATATAAGTTGTATGGAATTAATTTTGCTTTTTATTTGCTAATATGGTCTTATTTGTTCTCCTCTAATAAAATCTCTTACTTTCCAGAGTCTAGAGATTTGTTTAATAGAATTATAAAATGTCATTTTGTGATTACATATGGTTCATTTTTTCTTGTGAATCTGCCATAACTCCTTTCCAACATGAATCACTATTAGGAAGTATCTTCTATTTCCTTCAAACGTGCCAATTACTTTCCTCTCTACTGTGGCTTCTTAAGAACATCCTCTGTTATGAGTGTGGAGTCTTGTTTGGAGAGGAAGGTGTTTATGTTATGCCAGATTATAGGTCCCAAATTTCAACACTTATGAACATAATTTATGACAAAAACAAGAAACTTTAAGCAGAGGCTGTTTCACCCCCACTAAAGCACATGGAACTCCTCAAAAAGCCAAATTTCTCACCATTTAATCTTGGTATGACTCATAAAGAGGTCAGGCTTCCTGTTAATGAAAAGATTTTTCCTTCAGATGCACAGTAATTGTTTCATCATCAGCTGAAAGAGAGTTGAACTCACTGCTTACATTTATACCATGATACTGTATGAGATTTGTAACTTAAAATCTACCATTTTAATGGGACACTTCACAAAAATCATTTGTAAATCTTCTTTGTGCCTCAGGCTGGATATTTTTACCTCTAAGCTGCTGTATGACAGGGAGAGTGCAGAATGTACAGAGCCCTGGATTGGAAAGTAGGACCCCAAATTCCTAGCTCCCACATGGGACCCCGAGTTCTTAGTCCAAGTCTTGCACTTACCTTTTTTCTGGGCTCATTTTTTTATCATGTACAGTAAGAACTTAGATGTGGTCCACACTATGGTTACAAGCACGATATTAACTGCGTCTGTGACTGTTGGGTGATGTTTGAGATTAATAGGAAGACAGTTTTAAATGAACATTTTCTGAAAACACCAAAGTTCATCGCTCCCTCTTACCTGCTGGCATTGGATTTGGTGCCTGCCTCCACCATGGCCTTTAACCGCATAATGGCACATGCTGTAGCATGATCACTACTTTAAGTTCCCAAACTCCAAGCCCTCCTTGCAGCCAGACCGCCCTCCTTCTCTGGCTCTGCCCAGGGGGCTGCTCCTCAGCCCGAGACCCGTCCCGCACGTGTACTTTGAGCGTCCTCCTGCTGTCGGGAACCTCATGTGCTTTTTCTCTTATATTTTAGCTTTACCTTCCACACTGGAAGAACGAGACATTCTGAAATATCTTTCTCCTCTCCCCTAGGTCCCCTCCTATTCCCCATCACGTGCGTCTCCCCTTTAAGGCCACAGGTTTGCGCCCCACTGTGCCGCTGAGCGCTCTTCTCCAGGGTCCCTTGCTCTCCATCTCGCTCTATGAGTGTCGTTTCCCTAACCTCCTCTTCTGGGCCGCTCAGCGACTTCCAGTGAGTCTGCCACCCCCGCATCCCCTCCTTTTGGGTCTCCCAACTTATCCTCGGTCCCCTCTCCTTGACTGCTGAACGCTGGGGATCCCCAGGGCGGAGCTTGCGCCTCCTGCATCTCAGTAGGCTCCCGGGGTGGCCCCTTCAATCCTGTGTCAGTGGTCACCTCGCCGTCACTCGCAGATGGGCGTCTTTCCCACCCCTGTCCTGCAAGCTCCAGACTTACATTCAGCGGCCCACCCGACCTCTCCACGGGATCTCTCACAGGCGCCCCAAACCCTGCCGGTCCCAGACGGTGCACGAGCCGAGCATTCTTCCAGGTTTCCCCGCCGCGGTGAGTGACAGCCGGCTGCCAGTTCTCCCAAGCCACAGCCCCGGAGCCCCGCTCTGTCCCCCTCACCCTCACTCGCACATCACCAACTTCTGCCCATTTTTCCTTCCCAACAGCTTGAGAATTCTGCGTTTTCCGTCTCCACTGCCTTCTCACCTGCTCCCGCCCGGCCTCCCCCCGGCACCCGCGCTGCCAGCTGCACCACAGCCTGAGGGCCCCTTGAGGCACGGACGTCGGCGTGCTCCGTGGCTGACACCCCGGGGCTCCCCCAGTGTTCTCAGGAGAGAAATCAAGTCACGAAAGGGTGATCTGGTGGACAAGGCACGCCAGTCATGCCGGCTGTCATGCTGCTTACTCCCAGATACCTTCTTAGACTGCGCCTCTCTCGGATCTGTCTGAGGGCTTATTTCACAGCCTCCCTTGCTGTCTGACCGCTGGCCACACTCTGCCAGAACACACGGACAACCAGCCACGGGGGCTCTAGGGGAGAAGCCTCTCCGAGGCTTCCACTCCCACTGCCAGCCTCTCCTGTGGTCTCGGCTCCCACCGGGTAGTCCCTGGGTTGTTTTTTGGTGGCCACCACCAGGAATGAACAAGTTGGGTGGCCTAAAACAACAGAGAATTATTCGGTCACTGTTCAGCATCAGCAGTTCACAGCTGGAAATCAGGGTATTGGCAGAGTTGGTTCCGGCCTCACTCCCTGCTGGCAAGCTTCGAAGCTCTTTGACTTGTCAAAAGATCACCCCAATATCTCTGTCTTTCTGTCTCTCTGTCTGTCTTCTTCTTTCTCTGTCTCTCATATGTGATACTAGGGATTGAACCATGGGTCTTCATATTGAGCTACATCTCCAATTTTATCTTCTTCTTCTTCTTTTTTTTTTTTTTTTTTTTTCAGCACCAGGGATTGAACTCACAGCCTCGCGCCTATCAGACAGGCGCTTAAGTCACTGAGCCAAACTCCCGGCCCTGGTTTTTTAAGGCAGGGTCGCACTGTGCAGCTCAGGCCGGCCTTGTGCTCGTGTTGTAGCCCAAGCCTGGCTCAAACTCACAACGCTCCTCCTACCTCAGCCTTCCGAGTGCTGGAATTAAAGGTGCGCGCCACCACACCCGGTTTTTATTTATCTTTTAAAACTTATTTATTTATTGAGATAGAAAGTCTCTGCATTGCCCAGGCTGGGCTCCAAATTGCAGTCCTCCTGCCTCAGCTTCCCAGAGTGCAGGGAGCACAGGTGTGCCCCACCACGCCTAACTCAGATGTCTCTTTTTTCTTATATAGACACCACTCCTTGGAATTAGGGTCCACCCTAATCCAGGATGACTGTATTTTCACTCAATTTCATCCAGAGTCTCTATTTCCAAGTAAGGTTATCTTTGCACGTATCAGGATTTAAAACTGATCCCGACTTGGGGTACCCATGGTTCCTCCCTCCACTGGTGGTCATGGCCCCTGGGCTGTGGGAGCAGCATTCTTTTCTCTTTGTCTCACCAGCCATAGATGGAGCAGCTTCCTGCTTTCCAGCTGCTTCACCAACCCTGTGCGAGTGCAGCAAATCTGCGGCCTTGCACCCAGCTCCCAGTACTCAGCCCTCTCTACTGAACAGGTCAGTATGCCTGGCAGAACTCCGAGCAAGAGAGTTTTGATGTTACTACATTTAAAAACAAATTATTAGACATTCATGTATTGTTGATTAATTTTAAAATATTTCATTTTTATTCTATTTACAAATATTTTATATGCCATTATATAAAATATAAATTATTGTATGCTTATATAATGTATGCAAAAATATTTAAATAAAATATTGAAGTACTTACAGGTGTCTTTAAAACACTCTGGCAAAATAAAGGGTGGAGGGCCAGGCATGGTGGCGCGTGCCTGTAATCCCAGCACTCGGGTGGCTGAGGCAGGAGGATCATTATGAGTTCAAGACCAGCCTGGGCTACAAAGTGAGCCCAGAAAGATTGCATTGAGACTTTTATAAGTAAATGGGCACGACTTGAGATGATACTCATAAGTGAGATAAATCAAACCCACATGTGTAAGTACCGTACTGTCTTCCTAGTGTAAGAAACTGAAAAAGTATGTATGATCCAAAATCTACAATAAATACTGTGTAAGGGTAAAAAACTGCTCAAAGAGCAAAAGTAATTGGGAAAGGGAAAAGGAGGAAAGAAGGAAGGGAAAAAGAAAAAGACATAAATCTGTATATATGTATATGTAAGATAACTAAAATGACTATACTGCTGAATGTATTAGTTATTGAGAAAGATAGGTTAATACTCCTATGATTAGATCAATTTTACATGTCTATATCTGTTAATGTAAACAACTGTGTTGAAGGTAACTATAGGTAATATTGCAACCATTGTCAAGGTCCTATCATCTTGTTTTGTAAACCTATAATGTTACTGTTGTGGATTTGCTGTTGTTGTTTGTTTGTCTCTTTTGCTTTTTGTCTTTCTCATATGTGTCTTTCTTCTCTTAAATAAAAAAAAAAATTAAAAAACAAACAAACAAAGTGAGCCCAAGGCCAGCCTGAACTGCATAGCGAGACCCTGTCTCAAAAAAAAAAAAAAAAAAAAAAAAAGACAAAAAATAAAAATTAAAATAAAAAAATAAAGGTGGAGGGAAGTGATAGGTGAACCCAGAAGCAGACTGGCAAAATGCTGACGATCGCAGGACTCAGGTGATGGGCATGTAGCGTTCTACTGTGCTCTATGTTTCTGTGTACTTGAATATTTCCATAACAGAAAGCTCTCGGGAAAACAGAATCAAAGCCAGGCTCATATGCACTTCTGTAATCCCAGCTACTTGGGAGGCTACAGCAGGAGGGTGGTGAATTCAAGGCCAGCCTGGGCAACATAGCAAGATTTCTATCTTAACAGAAGAAAAATAATCAAAATTAGCCAGGTGTAGTGGAGCACACCTGTAATCCCATCATTCTGGCAGGCTGAGGCAGGAAAATTGCAAATTGGAGTCCAGTGTGCACAACTTACTGACTTAGTGAGACCCTGTCTCAAAATTAAAAATTTTAAAAGGGGTTGGAGATATAGCTCAATGTGAAAGCTCTGAGTTCATTCACCAGGACGAGGTGGGGAACATCTTATTATGATAAACTCCTTTTTGATCTCCTACAGGACTTTTATGCTTAGTTCCCTGAAAATACCTGTGTTATTCCTTTCTCATTTTACTCAGAAACCCGCAGTTGTCTCTACAACTGTGCCAAAGAAAATCCAGTAGGACTGCAAATGAGACCGTTCAATATTTCAATAGAAAAGAAAAGTACTATCGCAATCTCTTCTCTATTTAACATCCAATGAGGTTTTTATTTGGTTGATTGCTATATAGTTTAGGCTGGTCTTGAACCTTGTTTTTTTTTTTTTGGTACCAGGGATCAAACTCACAACCTCATGTCTGCCAGGCAGGCGCTTGCACCACTGAGCTAAATCCCCAGCCCATTTTTTTTTTAAGAGAAAAAAGACACAGAAAAGAAAGACAAAAGGCAAAAGAGACAAACAACAACAAATCCAACACAATAACATTATAGGTTTACAAAACAAGATGATAGGAATTTGACAATGGTTGCAATATTGCATATTGTTACCTTCAAAAGGGTTGCTTAGATTAACAGATATAGACATGCAAAATTGATCTAGTCATATGAGTATTAACTGTTCTTTTTCAATAACCAATACATGTAGTAGTATAGTCATTTTAGCTATCTTATGTATACACAAGTATAAATTTATGTCTTTTTCCTTTTCCCTTCCTTCTTTCCTCTTTTCCTCTATCCCAATTACTTTTCCTCTTTGAGCAGTTCCTTACTCCTACACAGTATTTATTGTAGATTTTGAATAGTATATACTGTTTCAGTTTCTTATACTAGGGAGACAATATGGCATTTACACATGTGGGTTTGATTTATCTCACTTATGAGTATGGTCTCAAGTCGTGTCCATTTACTTATAAAAGTCTCAATGCAATCTTTCTTGATAGCTGAGTAGTACTCCATTGTATAAAAATACATCTTTTTTATCCATTCCTTGGCTGATGGGCACTTGGGTTGTTTCCAAGATCTGGCTATTACAAATTGGGTTGCTATAAACATGGGTGCACATATATCACTGTGGTATGATGTTTTCAGTTCTTCTGAGAAAATGCCCAGAAGTGGGATAGCTGGGTTGAATGGGATCTCTAATCCTAGCTTCTTGAGGAATCTCCACCCTGCTTTCCACAGTGATTGCACCAGTCTACACTCCCACCAACAGTGGAGAAGAGTTCCTTTTTCCCCACAGCCCCTCCAGCATTTGTTATTAGTTGATTTTTTAATCTTGGCTATTCTTTCTGGGGTGAGATGGGATCTCAGTGTTGTTTTAATTTGCATTTCTTGAATGATGTTGAACATTTTTTCATATATTTATTTGCCATTTGTATTTCTTTCTCTGAGAAGTGTGCATTCATCTCAGATGCCCATTTTTGGATTGGGCCCTTGATTTTTAGGGGCCTGATTTTTTTAAATTCCTTATATGTTTTAGATAGAAGTCCTTTGTCTGAGGGACAGTTGGCTAAGGTATTTTCCCAGTTCGTGGGTTTTCTTTTCACTCTGTTGGAGATTTCCTTTGACATGCAAAAACTTTTTAATAAGACGAGATCCCAGTTGTTTATTCTGGAAAGTATTTCCCATGAAGTGTGATTTTTGTTCATGAACTCTCTGCCTACTCCTATGTCGTCAAGATTTTTACCTACTTTGTCTTCCAGCAGATTTAGTGTCCCTGTTTAATATTCAGATGTTTGATTCATTTTGACTTTAGTTTAGTGCATGGTGATAGTTTTAGTTTACAGCATATGGAAAGCCAGTTTTTCCAGCATCACTTACTAAAGAAGCTATCCTTCTTCCAGTGTACATTTGGCCCCTTTGTCAAAGATGAGGTGGCTGAGTGTGTTTGTAGTTGTGGCTGGATCTTCTAATCTATTCCATTGATCTTCAGGTCTGTTTTGATTCCAGTACCATGCTGATTTTATCACAGTAGATTGTAATATAGTTTTAAGTTGGGGATTGTGATGCCTCCTGCCTTACCTTTGTTGCCCAGAATTGCCTTTGCTATTCTAGGTCTTTCCTGGTTCCAGATGAATTTCAGCAATGCTTTCTCTAGTTCTGTGAGGTAGACAAGTGGTATTTTGATTGGGATTCCATTAAATTTGTATAATAATTTTGGAAGAATGGCCAACACCATGATTAACATTGATGGTTAAAACTGGTATGTGCTGACTTATCCTTATCATGTTGCTTTCTATTATTGGCTTCCCCTCCCCCTCTAATTGTTTGCTTTTCCTGGTGGATTCCTTCTACTTGGGTTCATGGAGCTGTAGTACTTATCATCCCTTTCAAATATGTCCTTCGAAACATTTTGGAGTGTTGGTTTACTGGTTGTGAATTTCCTTAAATGTTCCTTATCATGGAAGTATTTTGTTTCTCCCTCTAGTCTGAAAGATAGTTTTGTGGGATACATCAATCAGGGTTGAAAGTTGTTTTCTTTTAGAATTTGGAGTACTTCACTCCAAGCTCTCCTTGACTTGAGAGTTTGTGCTGAGAAGTCCACTGTAATTCTGATGGGCTTTCCTTTATAGGTGATTTGTTTCTGTTCCCTAACAGCTTTTTTTCATTTTAAACAAAAGGAAAACAAGAAATCAAAGCATAACAATTTCACCCCAACCAATAAAACAGCACTAATCATCAGCATATTGAATATTCCCGAAAATTATTTAAGACAAAAAATACAGACATGAAACATTATCTAACTAATTGTTAACACAATTGTTTTCAAATGAACATTTCACATTAAAGATAAAATCTGAGGGAGGCTGAGGTAGGTGGAGCATTGTGAGTTCGAGGCCGGCATGGGCTACAACGCGAGCGAGAGGCTGGCCTGAGCTACATAGTGCGACCCTGCCTCAAAAAATCAGGGCTGGGAGTTTGGCTCAGTGCCTTAAGCGCCTGCCCTGGCAGGCGCGAGGTTGTGAGTTCAATCCCTGGTGCCGCAAAAAAAAAAAAAAAAAAGATAAAATCTGAAGGTAATCCTGAAAAAATTACATTTTACTCAAAATTCTTTTTCTCTGACAGTCACGACTAATTTTTTATATACATAGATTTTGTTTCAGATGACATGATACTCTACCCAGAGGATCCCAAGAACTCCACACCTGTCTTTTTGTGACAGCAATGTATTGAGTTCTCCCAATACATTTGTATTAAGGCTTACTTGATTTTTCATGTCAATTAGTAATTGTTTTATATAACTGGGTGGACCAATATTTGTTGCATTATTATATCTTCCTCTTAGATTGTTCCCTTACCAATATATAATGACCTTCTTTGTCTCTCTTAATCAGTGTTGGCTTAAAATTAACTTTATCTGCAAATAGAATAGCTACCTCTGCTTTTTTCTGGACTCCTGTTGCATGGAGTATTGCTTTCCATCCTTTAACTTTCAGTCTATGAGTATCTTTTTGAATTAAATGTGTTTCTTGTATACAGCATATTGCTAGATCTTGCTTCTTGATCCATTCTGCCAGTCTACATCTTTTAACTAATGAATTAAGACCATTAACATTGATGATTAAAACTGATATGTACTGATTTATCTTTATCATGTTGTTTTCTTTTTTCCTGGTGGATTCCTTCTATTGGGGTTCATGGAGCTGTAGTACTTATCATCCGTTTCTAAAATGTCCTTCAAAATATTTTGGAGTGCTGGTTTAGCGGTCATGAATTTCCTCAACTGTTCCTTATCATGGAAGTATTTTGTTTCTCCCTCTACACTGAAGGATAGTTTTGTGGGATACATCAATCTGGGCTGAAAGTTGTTTTCTTTTAGAACTTGGAGTACTTCACTCCAAGCTCTCCTTGACTTGAGAGTTTGTGCTGAGAAGTCCACTGTAATTCTGATGGGCTTTCCTTTATAGGTGATTTGTTTCTTTTCCCTAACAGCTTTTAAAATTTTACTCTTGTGTTGAATTTCTGGACTCTTGACTATGATATGCCTGGAAGTATTTTTTTTTTTTTTAATCATTGCTAATTGGAGTTCTATATGCCTCACTTATTTGTATGTCAAATTCTTCTTCTGTACCAGGAAAGTTTTCTGACACGTCTGTAAGGATGTTTGTAATGTCATTTGTAGTATCTCCTGCTTGTTCACTTACTTCAATTAATCTTAAGTTATTTTTCTTTGTCTCATCAAGCAGCTGCTGGATTGATTTCTCATGTTCCCTTGCTAGTTTTGAGAAATCTTTCTTTTCCTGGTCCCTAACTGCAAGCCTGTCTTCAATATCTGAGATCCTGTCCTCACATTGGTCTAATCTGCTTCAAATTCTTTCAGTGGAGTTTCTATTCTCCTGAATATCTGCTTGAATCTGCTTTATGGAATCCATTTGCTTCCTGTGTTGTACTTCTATAATTTGCTTAAGCTCATTTATTTTTTTGTCTGTGTCTGCTCTAACCTCACTAAGCATGGTATGTATTTTGGTAACCTCTGTGGTTATTTGAGAGGTTATTTCTGATTTCGTTTTTTCCAAAGCCTCCTTCAATTGCTTTGTTACTGCATCAAAAAACCTGGTGGGGGGCTTTTGGATTTTCCAGCCTCATTGCCCCCTGGGTTTGCTTTTGGGGGACTGGGTGTCTGAGTTGTGACCTGTTCAAGTGTCTTCTCATTTCTTTTCTTTTCTAGTTTAATTTCTACAGTGATACCTGTTAGTTGCCTGCAATGGGTTACTTTAATGGTGGTATTAAGGACTACCAGGTGATAAGTACTTCCTGGAGATATCTTCCAGGTGTAGCTGGTTCCTGGGCTCTGAGTCTATTGGAAAATCCCACCTCCTTAGTTTGTCAGAGATGAGAACCCAGGGCTCGTCTAGCCCAGACCCTTGTTACTTGGCACCGTGCCTCTGCTCTCTCCATTACCCCCAGTCAATCTCAGTCCTGGACCATCAGGGCCAACAGCTATCCAGATCAATAGAGTTAATTCTGGCTGCAGCAGCACCCACAGCACCAAACACAGTCAACAAAACAGTAAACTGAGTCAACCCCTGATTTGCAATCCCCAACCATATAAACTAAATTTGCAATCATGAATCAGAGTACAAAACAGTCACATACAGTACATAGGTTCACAGAATGTCAACTCTGTCCCCAAGGGTCAGAACCCAAAATGAATTTAACAGAATGCAGAGAGGTGAAAAAAAGAGAAAGAAACTGTAAGTAGGTTGGAGGGCAAAGATGGGTCCCACTAACTTAGGGAAATTGCTGCAGAGACCTGAGGAAAAAAAGAGAGCCAGAAGAAAAAGAAGAAAAGAAAGAAAAGAAAAAAGAAAAGAAAAGAAAAGAAAAGAAAAGAAAAGAAAAGAAAAGAAAAAAGTCCATTTCCAGGGTTCTCTCTGGATTCACTGGCAGACAGCCTGTGGAGACAGCAACCTAAATTGTGGCACTGTATCCTCGCAAGCCAGCAACTGTTTGTGGACGGAGTAATAGACAACCTTAGCAGGCCTGCCCTGAGACTAGCCTCCTTGGGCTTATAGCCATCCAAGCAGTCTCCATGGGTCTGCGCCCAGCTAGGAGCCACTGGGGGAAGCTGAGAACAGTTTTAGTCCTAAGCTTATCTGGCCAGACTCCAGAATGGCTCCCCGCAAATTGCTCTCTCCCACGGGAGGACCAAGCCCTCTGCACTCACCGCCAGCCAGCACAGTCCTCCATGCCCACCACTCTCCTCCACCAATGAATGGCTCTGCAGAGACCCTGGGGTAGCCAGTCACCACCAACACCACGTCCATGTGCTGCTGGGCTCCGACAGCTCCCCTCACACAGTGAGTCCACCTCTGTGCTCCGACAGCTCCACTTGTGCAGTGAGTCTGGCTCCGGGCTCAGACGGCTTCACTCACACAGTGAGTCCGGCTCTGAGCGAAGGCACCACCAGCTACCGTCTTCTTCTTAGTTGGATTTTTCCTTTTCACTCTCTCTGTGGGGTTCAACTCAGACTTCAGTATCTTCCTGGGTCCCAGGAACCCATCTCCCTCCTTTCTGTCTTCCTCAAGATGGTGTATTTCCACATCTAGATGGCGTCTCTCAGAGAGGCTGTTTTCCCTGCATCCTACTACTCCACCATCTTCCCAGAAGACTATTTAACTTCTTTCTTTCCTATCCTTATTTCTTTTATTTATCTCTCTTGTCTAATTTCTGTCTAATGTTTCCAGAACTATATTGAATAGAAGTGGTGATAATGGACATCCTTGTCTTATTCCTGATTTTAGGCTGAAAGTTTTCAGTTTTTATCCATTTAGTAAGATGTTGGCTGTTGGTTTATGATATATGACTTTTATCAAGTTGGGGTAGAGATCATCTATTCCAATTTTCTGTAGGGTTTTTATCATAAATGAGTTTTGGATTCTGTTGAAAGCTTTTCCCACATCTGAGATGATCATGTGATTCTTGTTCTTCGCTCTGGTGATATGGCATATTACATTTATTGATTTGCATATGTTGAACCATCCCTGCATTCCTGGGATGAATCCCACTTGATCATAGTGTATAATCTTCCTGATGACTTTCTGCATTCTATTTGCCAGTATTTTATTGAGGATTTTTGCATCTATGTTCATTAGGAAGATTGGGCTGTAGTTCTCTTTTTTGATTGGGTCTTCCTCTGATTTTGGTATTAGGGTAATACTTGCTTCCAGGAATGAGTTAGGAAGACTTACTTCCCTTTCAATTTCATTGAGTTTGTGGAGTGTTGTCATTAAGTATTGTCGTCCTTGAATCTCTTGTAGAAGTCAGCTGTGAATCCATCAGGACCTAGGCTTTTCTTTGTTGGTAAGGTTCTAATTACATTTTCAATTTCATTAGTTGAAATTGGATTATTCAGCAGTTTTACATCTTCTTGATTCAGCTTTGGTAATTCATAGGTTTCTAGGAATCTGTCCATTTCTGTGTTATCGAACCTATGGGAGTAAAGGTTTTTGAAGTAGGTATTGATGATCTTCTGTATTTCCACAGGATCTGTAGTAATTTCTCCCTTTTCGTTTCTTATTGCATGAGTTTGAGCTTTTTCTTTCCTTTTTTTAACAAGGTTGGCTAGGGGTTTATCAATTTTACTCTTTCAAAGAACCAACTCTTTGATGCATTAATTCTTTATATTGTTTCCTTAGCCTCTTTGTGTTAGTTTCAGCTCTGATCTTTATAATTTCCTCCCTTCTTTTGGCTTTGGGCTTGACTTGCTCTTCTTTTTCTAGATGTTTGAGGTGTAGCATCAGGTTGTTTATTTGTGTTCATTCTGTTTTCCTAATATGGGAATTCATTGCAATACATTTCCCTCTGAGCACTGCTTCATTGCATCCCACAGGTTCCAGTAAATATTTGTATTTTCATTTGCTTGTAGATACTGTATAATTTCTTTAATTTCCTCTGTGACCCACTGATTGTTTAGGAGAGTGTTATTTATTTTCATGTGTTTATAGGGTTCTTGTGGAATTTTTTGTCTTTATTTTCCAATTTTATTGTGCTGTGGCCAGACAATATGCATGAAATTATTTCAATTTTTTTTTTTTTTTTGGCAGGGTCGCACTATGTAGCTTAGGCTGGCCTTGCACTCGAGTTGTAGCCCAAGCCAGCCTTGAACTCACAATGCTCCTCCTACCTCAGCCTCCCGAGTGCTGGGATTAAAGGCGTGCACCACCATGCCCAGCCTCTATTTCAATTTATTTCCATTTACTTAAGCATGTTCTGTGGGCTAGTCTATGATCTATTTTAGAGAATGACCCATGTGCAATGGAGAAGAATATGCATTCTGATGTTGTTGGGTGGAACACTCAGTACACATCTACTAGGTCCATTTGTTCACAAGTTTGATTCAGTTTTGTTATTTCTTTGCTGATTTTTTGTTTGACTGTTCTGTCTCTTTCTGACAATGGGGTGTTAAGGTCCCCCATTATAACTGTATTATTGTTTATTTGGTTTTCCATGTCTGTTAAGATTTGTCTTACATAGTTGGGTGCTTCCATATTTGGTGCACATATATTTATGATTGTAATCTGTTCCTCTTCATGTTTTCCCCTAACAAGGATGTAGTAACCTTCTTTATCTCTTTTGATCATTCTTCCTTTAGAAGTTCACATTGTCTACAAAATAGCTATTCCTGCTTTTTTCTGGGTTCCTGTTACATGGAGTACTGTTTTCCATCCTTTGATTTTTTAGTCTGTGAGTTTCCTTTTGAGTTAAATGTGTTTCTTGTACACAGCACATTGTTGGATTTTTGTTTCTTAAACCACTCTGCCAGTCTATTTCTTCTTCTTGGTGAGTTGAGATCATTTACATTGATTGACATAACTGATATGTACTGACTTATCACTGTCATGTTATTTTTCTGTTGTTGGTTTTCTACTTTTTCTGTTTAGTTGTTTGCCCTGCTTAGAGGTTTCCATTTGCTGTTCTTCTTAGGATTGTAGTTACCTTTGTTTCTTTCCAGAGGGTCTTTCAGTACTCGGTGTAGTGTTGGTTTGGTGGCCATGAATTTCTTCAGTTGTTCTTTGTCATGGAAGTACCTTATTTCTCCATCAATTTTTAAAGATAGTTTTGCAGGATACATCAATCTGGGTTGAAAGTTGTTTTCTTTCAGGATTTGAAATACTTCAGTCTAAGCTCTTCTTGACTTGAAGGTTTGTGTTGAGAAGTCTGCCATAATTCCGATAGGCTTTCTTTTGTAGATGACCTGTTTCTTTTCTCTGAAAGCTTTTAGTATTCTGTTCTTGTGCTGAATTTCTGATATCCTAATTATTATATGTCTGGGTGATGATTTATTTTGGTTATGGTTAACTGGGGTTCTGTATGCCTCACTTACCTGTATATCAGATTCTCTGCCCATGTTTGGAAAATTTTCTGCTATTACTTCTGCAAACAGTCTTCATAGGTCATTCATATTGACCCTGTTTTTTCGTTGACACCTATCAATCTTATATTGTTTCTCTTGGCATCATCTTGCAGCTATTGAATTGTTTCCTGGTTCCTTGTTCTTTTTAAGAGATCTTTTCTTTTGTGATCATGAGCTTCCATGCTGTCTTCAAGGTCTGAGAGTCTATCTTCAGTTTCATTCAAGCAGTTTTGCCAACTTTCAATGGTATTTTTATTTTCCTGAATATCCCTTTGAATCTGTTTCATGCCTAATTGTGTCTTATTTTGTTCATTCAAAGTTTCCACTATTTTCTTATCTTCTTCTATTTTTTATCTTGATCTTCTTTAGATACACACATTTCTTTCATAATATTTGTCATTTCATTTTTTAGCTGAGAGATTACTTCTGATCTGATTTCCTCATAGCTTCATGGAGTTGTTTCTTTACTTCAGTTGCTATCATTTCAGAA
>RJWM01042189.1:0-14385 GCA_004363535.1 Dasyprocta punctata | reverse complement strand
AATAAAATTAAATCAGTAAAGTACTCTGTATCTAAACCATATCAGAAGTTTGTAACTGATTATGGAATATTAATAAACCAATATAAAATAAGAAAAATATAAAATGAGTAAAGATGTTTAACGTCTGCTTCACTTCCAGCTTACAAGGGTAAAATCCATACATTGATCATGATACTGTAAATGAGTACACCACTTTGCTAATAAATACACAGTCCCTGTCCCTACTATATGTATGCTGTATAGTTGGTTATTGGGGACCCGGCCTAGACCCTCAATCTTCTGACCGAGTGTACGGTGAAGGCTTACATAAATGAGACAAGTGGTGTGATTTCAGGGCTCCAGGAGGATCAAAGCCCCTGCAGAGTTCTTGACTCTGAGGCTATCATGAGGGCTAAGACAAAGCGCCTCCCTCAGCTGCTTGTATTTATTTCCATAGCAGACAAAGAGAGGGGATACTGAGGAAAGCATGGGAAATGAGCAGGACCTTGGGAGTCACTTCAAAGACTTCTCCAAGTAGTAAATTGTGCCAGTTAAGGAGAACTGTCTTATCTCCATGATGACATTTATGGTGGGAATAAGACTGCAGCTGCAGTCTCTATCTATTTAATTGAGTCTTAACCAGGTGTCATTGGCGGCGGCCTTATCTTGCCCTTTGAGGTATCTCTGGCCTCATTGTTCACTACAGACCTCAGCCAGGACCAGTGATTCATAAGGTTCATTTACTATGAATCAGCTCCCATCACCAGGCAAGGGGCCTAGGCCTTGGACAGGCTCACAGATAAACAGAAAGCCAATTAGTTAATTTTAAATCCTGCTCAGAGCCTCTTCGTAGTGGTCTCCAACAGTTGGGGGCACCATTTCTCTCTGTGTGTCTCTGTCTCTGGCTCTCTATCTCCATATCTATATTTATATATACCTGTACCTCTCTATATCTACATCTCTATCTATATCCATCTGTATTATAGATACATAATATGGCTTTGCAATTTTGGAGGTACATTTAAGAGTAGAAAGTGCTAATGCTTACCGAAAGGTATGTGCAGTAGTGTTCTCAAGAACATTATTTTGGGTTGCTAAAAGCAACCCAGATACCCATTAATAGATAGAATTAAGAAATACGTATTTTAACGAAATTATATACAACAAAATAATAGAAAGTATTGGTCTTTGTAACACACAAGGATGTGTTGTGAATACCTGTGATATATACTCACATAATTATGCATTTCAAAGGTTAACACACTTTATTGTTGATACTAAGGAGTCATATTCAGAAGTATTTACCCCATAGACTTCAATTTACATGAAATTCAAAAACAATAAATGTTGTCTTTGAAATGGAATAGAATAGTGGTTATCTGTGGGGATATATCAACTAGAAGAGATCACAAGCATTCTAAAAATATTTTATAGATTGTTCCAAATGATGGTTATACAAATATATGCAGCTATTCTATGTTAGTCATTTTTAATGAAACATCAAAAAGAAACATGAGGAAGAAACTACACAGAGAGCTCAAAAATATTACTGAAAAAAATTAAAGAAGACCTAAATCATTAGAGGAATATGTCATGGCCTGGAATTGGAACACAGTATAGTAAAGATGTCAGCTTTCTCTATGAAGATCTATAGATTCAATTAAATTGCCAAAATTCAAGCAGCATTTTATAGAAATTTAGAAGGTGAGCACTCTAAAGACAAGAAAAACCAAGAATATCTTTGACAAAATTATAAGACTTATTCCACCGCATATCTATTCTTATTTTAAAGTTATTATAATTAAGAATGTACAGTATTAGAACAAGGAATGCCAAAGATTGTAGCAACAAAACTTATTTCACAAAGACACAGTAAAATCAACCTTCCTTCCTGTCTGTCTATGTTATTCACTACAGTGCAATGAGGAAAAAATGCTCTTTCCAGTAAAATTCCCTGGGTGCATCGGAAATTCATGGAGGAAAAAAATTATCTGGAACCTAATCTCATGTTATATGCAGAAATCAATTCCAGAAGGACATTAGAGTTAAACAGGAAAGATGAAAAGTTAAGTTTTTATTACATCTTCATATATCAGAAGTGGTACACAAAAATACTTTACCAAGGGAAAAAGAGTGATTAAGAAGTTCTGAACCAAAATATAAAAAAGTTCTCCCAAAATTCAGCACAAAAAAAAAAAACAACTGAAAGAGTGAGGTAAATAGATACTTCTCAAAAGAAGACAAATACAAAACAGAAAGCCAGTTAGTTAATTTTAAATCCTGCTCAGAGCCTCTGCGTAGTGGTCTCCAACAGTTGGGGGCACCATTTCTCTCTCTGCTCTTTCCAGTAAAATTTGCCTGGGTGCATTGGAAACTTAATTTTTCATCTTTCCTGTTTAACTCTAATGTCCTTCTGGAATTGATTTCTGCATATGACATGAGATTAGGTTCAAGATATTTTTTTTCCTCCATGAATTTCCAATGCACCCAGGGAAATTTTATGGTTTGTGTCTAGATGCCCCCCCCAAAGCCTCATGAGGTCATAGGGTCTTTCAGAGGCGGTTGACTCTAGAGTGTGTGGTGCTGGGATTAAGGTTGTTTGATCAGTAAATTAGTCCACTGATTGGTTTGGCGTAGCTCTGGCTAGGATTAACAGTGTGAGTGCTGTGCTGGGTGTGGTGGTGCACACTTTTAATCCCAGCATTTGAGAGGCTGAGGTAGGAGGAGCATTGTGAGACTGAGACCAGCTTGGGCTACATCGTGAGCAAGGCTGGTCTGAGCTACATAGTGCAACCCTGCCTCAAAAAAAAAAAAAAAAAAAAGAAAAAAAGAAAAAACGAGGGCCAGGAGTTTGGCTCAGTGACTTAAGTACCTGCAAGGTAGGTGCGAAGTTGTGAGTCTGAGCCCTGGTACTGCCAAAAAAAAAAGTAAAAAAAAGAGTGTAAGTGCTACCCTAGGGCAGGTAGCCTACATACAATGTAAGAGACAGAAAGAGTCTTTTCTCCTCCCCAATATGTTGCTTTTGCTGTCTTCTGCTACCATGAATAATGGCCTCTCTGCCATGTGCCACCCTGCCTTAGAGACAGAGGATTATGGATTGAAACCTCTACAAACTGTGAGCCAAATAAATCTTTCCTCCTTTGACTTTGGGTGTGGGGTATTTTGTTTCAACAATAAAAAAAAATAACTAAGACACAAGGCAGTAAGTAAGTGTAACATGCTTAACATCACTAATTATCAGGGAAGCAAGAATTAAAACCACAACTAGAGATCAGCTTACTCCATAAGAATGGCAATTATCCAAATGACAAAAGACGACTGGTGCTGGATAGAATGTGGAGAAAAGGGAAGTCTTGCACTCTGTTGTGGCAGCAGGAGTGGGGGAGTGAATTATTACAGTCATTAGGGAAGATGGCACGGCAGTTCCTCAAAAAGTTAAAAATAAAACTATAAAACCACGTGATCGAGCAATCCTGCTTCAGGTTACACATTCAAAGAAAATGAAATCAGCATACTTGTGTAGGATTCATCTCGAAGAGTTAGAAGGATTTTGAATATTTTTGCTACAAAGAAGTAATAAATATCTCAGGAGCCAGATGTTTACCTGGTTTCTTAATCAATACACGTATTGAAACAGCACATACTGTCCCATTACCATGTACCACTTTGTGTTCTAATATATCATTTAAAAATTAATTTAAAGCCAGGCGTGGTGGCACATGCCTTTAATCCCAGCACTCGGGAGGCTGAGGTAGGCGGAGCGTTGTGAGTTCAAGGCCGGCTTGGGCCACAACGTGAGCACAAGGCCGGCCTGAGCTACATAGTGCGACCCTGCCTCAAAAAAACCAGGGCCGGGAGTTTGGCTCAGCAGCTTAAGTGCCTGTCTGGCAGGTGTGAGGCTGTGAGTTCGATCCCCGGTGCAGAAAAAAAAAATTTAATTTAATTAGCAATAAACTTCTGTAGAAATAAATACCCTTGCGAGTGAGCAGGATTACCACAACTAAGTTAATTAGCATATCCACTACTCACATATCTATTATTTATCTTTTAAATGACAACCATAGAGGATTTCAGAATAATAAAAAGTACAGACAAGATTCATGAGAATAATAAGTACAAATTAAATGCTATCATAGTAGCTTTTCCCTCATTGCTGAGACAAAACACTCAAAGTTAAAGAGGAACAGTTTTATTTAGCTCACAGTTTGTAGAGGTTTCAGTCAACCATCAGCTAGCTCCAAGTTCGGGTGGCACATGCAGACGGGAGTCACAGAGGAGAAAGAGTTCATGATGAAAAAAAGGCAGCAAAACAAGCAAGAGACAACCGCAGCTCTTTCTATTCCTTATATCTTACACAGGCTACTCAGGGTGGGTAGCACTCACACCTGTAATCCTAATGCCCTTGGACTGAGCATTGTACCATAAATTAAACCCAGTATCACACACTCTAGATCCCAACACCTCTGAAAAAGCCCCACCTATGAGTGCGTAAGACTGTGGGGGGACATCTGGACACGAGCCATAACAAAAGCAATGTAAAGTCAAGGCAAACCTTAAGCCTATGAAAATTCACACTTTGATTACACAAATGTAACTATGAAAAATAAAGATATACACTCTGTATTTTTTTAACAACTTACTAGTATGTGTTTGTAAACATATTTTTGCTCTAAAATCTTAAAAAACGAATAAAATTTTCATAACACAAAAAGGGTAAAAACAGCAGTCCACATATCTGTAGAAAATGTTTTATATAAAGATATGCAGCTATATCTAAAGTAGGCTTCATTTTTCTCAATTCAGTCACAAAGTAACAATTTTAAAAATAATTATAGTAATGATAATCTTAGAGAAAATGAATATTATTTATTTATTTATTTTAAAAAGTAAAACATAAAAAAGGACAGAAATAATACAGAATTTCAAAAATACAGTAAAAAATCAACACTAGTTAACATATTGCATATTGTTATCTTAGAAGTAGTTGTCCAAATTACAAGATATAGGCATAAAAATGATCAAATAATCAAATAATGACAACACAAACTATTCCTTTTGATGAACTAACAGAATTAGTAGTATAGTTATCTATGTTGCACACTTATACTTAAATACACTTATAAGTTACTTATAATCTTTTCCTTTCTTCCATTTCTCCTTTTCTCTATCCCAGTTGTTCTTTAATTTTGAGCACTTCCTTTCCCTCTCATTATTACAATATCTATTGTACATTTTGGATCTTATTACTCTTTCAGTATTTTTTTATTATTATTTATTTTTTGCACTAGGGAGTCAATATGATATTTACAAATATGAGTCGGATTTATTTCACTTATAAGTACAGTTTCAAATTGACTCCATTTACCTATAAAAGCCTCAAAATCATCCTTTTTTATAACTGAATAATAGTCCATTATATAAAAAAACACCTTTTTCATCTATTCTGCAGTTGATGGGCATTTTGGTTGTTTCCAAGATTTAGCTATTACAAATTGTGCTGCTGTGAACATGGGTGCACATATATCGCTGTGATATGACATATTCACTTTTTCTGGGAAAATACCCAGAAGGGGAATAGCAGGATTGAATGAAACTTCCAATCCTAGTTTTTTGAGAAATCTCTACACTGATTTCCACAGTGGCCGCACAAGTCTACACTCGTACCAACAGTGGAGAAGTGTTCCTTTTTCCCCAGAGCCTCACCAACATTTGTTATCAGTTAATTTCTTGATGGTAGCCATTCTTTCTGGAGTGAGATGGAATCTCAATGTTCTTCAATTTGCATTTCTCGAATGACCAGTAATGTTGAGCATATCTTCATGTATTTATTTGCCATTTGTATTTCTTCATCTGAGAAGTGTGTGTTCCTCTCAGATGCCCATTTTTGGATTGGGTCTTTGAGTTTGGGTATCTTGATGCTTTCAATTCTTTTTTTTTTTTAGACCATAGTTATGTCCCTTTTTTATTTAAGAGAAAAAAAGACACATATAAGAAAGACAGAAAGCAAAAGAGACAAGCAAATGACTAGAGTAAATGCACAACAGTATCATTATAAGTTTACAAAACCGGATGATAGAAACTTGACAATGGTTGCAATATTGTGTATCGTCATCTTCAAAATGTTTGTTTACATTAACAGATATAGACATGTAAAATTGATCTAATCATATGAGTATTAACCATTCTTTCCCAATAACTAATACATTTAGCAGTATGTTTATTTTAGTTATCTTACATATACACATATACAGATTTATACCTTTTCCTTTTCCCTTCCCTCTTTCCCCCTTTTCCCTTCTCAATTACTTTTGCTTTTTGAGCTGTTTTTTACCCTTACATAGTATTTATTGTAGATTTATTGTAGATTTTCAGTTTCTTACACTAGTGAGACAATATGGTATTTACACATGTGGGTTTGATTTACCTCACTTATGAGTATGGTCTCAAGTCATGTCCATTTACTTATAAAAGTCTCAAAGCAATCTTTCTTAATAGCTGAATAGTACTCCATTGTATAAAAATACCACATCTTTTTTATCCATTCTTTGATTGATGGGCACTTGGGTTGTTTCCAAGATCTAGCTATTACAAATTGGGTTATTATAAACATGGATGCAAAAATATCACTACGGTACGAAGTTTTCAATTCTTCTGGGAAAATGCCCAGAAGTGGGATAGCTGGGTTGAATGGGATCTCTAGTCCTAGCTTCTTGAGGAATCTCCACACTGATTTCCACAGTGGTCACACCAGTCTACATTCCCACCAACTGTGGAGAAGAGTTCCTTTTTCCCTACAGCCCCTCCAGCATTTGTTGTTGGTTGATTTTTTAATCTTGGCCATTCTTTCTGGAGTGAGATGGAATCTCAGTGTTGTTTTAATTTGCGTTTCCCGAATGACCATTGATAGTGAACATTTTTTCATATATTTATTTGCCATTTGTGTTTCTTTCTCTGAGAAGTGTGTATTCATCTCAGATGCCCATTTTTGGGTTGGGTCCTTGAATTTTAGGGGCCTGATTTCTTTTAATTCTTTATACATTTTAGATAGAAGTCCTTTGTCTGATGGACAATTGGCTAAGATATTTTCCCAATTCATGGGTTTTCTTTTCACTCTGTTGGAGATTTCCTTTGACATGCACAAACTTTTTAGTAAGATGAGATCCCAGTTGTTGATTCTGGGAAGTGTTTCCTGTGCAATTTGATTTTTGTTCACGAACTCTCTGCCTACTCCTATGTCATCAAGATTTTTACATACTTTGTCTTCTAGCAAGTTTAGTGTCTCTGTTTTAATATTCAGATCTTTGATCCATTTTGACTTTATTATAGTGCATGGCAATAGACATGGATCTAGTTTTAGTTTACGGCATATAGAAAGCCAATTTTTCCAGCACCATTTGTTAAAGAGGTTATCTTTCTTCCAGTGTACATGTTTGACCCCTTTGTCACAGATGAGGTGACTAAGTGTGTTTGTAGTTGTGGGTGCATCTTCTGATCTATTCCATTGATCTTCAGGTCTGTTTTGATTCCAGTGTCATGCTGATTTTATCACAGTAACTTTATAATATACTTTCAAGTCACGGATTATATTGCTTTCTGCCTTCCCTTTGTTGCCCAGAATTGCCTTTGCTATTCTAGGTCTCTTCTGGTTCCAGATGAATTTCAGGAACGCTTTCTCTAGCTCTGTGAGGTAGACAAGTCGTATTTTGATTGGGATTGCATTAAATCTGTATAACAATTTTGGGAGAATGGCCATTTTCACGATGTTTGTTCTTCCTATCCATAAACAGGGAATATCTTTCCATTTTATGAAATCCTCTTTGATTTCCTTTTTCAAACTAATGTAATTTTCACTGTATAGATCTTTTACTGGCTTTGTTAGATTGATTCCTAAGTATCTCATTTTTTGGATGTTATAGTGAAGGGTGTGGTTTCCCTTATTTCTCTGTCATTGACTTTGTGTACAGGAATGCTATTGATTTTTGAGTGTTCACCTGTATCCAGCAATATTACTGAATTTTCGAAGTCTTTCAGTGGACTTTTGGGGGTCTTCTATGTAGAGTATCATATCATCTGCAAATAATGATAATTTTACTTCTTCCTTTCCTAGTCTTATTCTCTTTATTTCTTTCTCTTGTCTAATTGCTCTGGCTAATATTTCCAGAACTATATTGAACAGGAGTGATGATAATGGACGTCCTTGTCTTGTTCCTGACCTGAGGTGGAAAGTTTTCAGTTTTTGTCCATTTAGTAATATGTTGGCTGTTGGTTTATGATATATGGCTTTTATCAGGTTGAGGTAGAGACCATCTATTCCAATTTTCTGTAGGGTTTTTATCATGCATTTACTGAGTATTGGATTCTGTCAAAAGCTTTTTCTGCATCTACTGAGATGATTATGTGGTTCTTGTCCTTGACCCTGTTGATATGGTATATTGCATTTACTGATTTGCATATGTTGAAACATCCCTGCGTTCCTGGGATGAATCCCACTTGATCACAGTGTATAATCTTCCTGATAACTTGCTGTATTCTATTTGCCAGTATTTTATTGAGGATTTTTACATCTATGTTCATGAGGGAGATTGATCTGTAATTTTCTTTTTTGGTTGTGTCTTTCTGTGGTTTTGGTATTAGGGTAATACTTGTTTCCAGGAATGAGTTATGGAGACTTGCTTCCCTTTCATTTTCATTGAAGAGTTTGAGGAGTGTTGCCATTAAGTCTTCCCTAAATTTGTTGTAGAATTCAGCAGTGAATCCATCAGGACCCGGACTTTTCTTTGTTGGTAAAGCTCTAATTACATTTTCAATTTCATTAGCTGAAATTTTTTTTCAGCAGCCTTACATCTTCTTGATTCAGCTTTGGTAATTCATAGGTTTCTAGGAATCTGTCCATTTCTTCTGTGCTATCAAATCTATGTGAGTAAAGGTTTTCGAAGGAGGTGTTGATGATCTTCTGTATTTCCACCGGGTCAGTAGTGATTTCACCCTTTTCATTTCTTATTGCATGAATCTGAGTTTTTTCTTTCCTCTTCTTGATAAGGTTGGCTAGGCGTTTATTGATTTTATTTACTCTTTCACAGAAACAACTCTTTGATTCCTTAATTCTTTGTACTGTTTTCTTATTTTCAATTTCATTAATTTCTGCTCTGATCTTGATAATTTCCTCCCTTCTTTGGGCTTTGGACTTGACTTGCTCTTCTTTTTCTAGACATGTGAGGTGCATCATTATGTGTGTTCTTTCCATTTTTCTGATGTGGGAGTTTAGTGCTGTAAAATTTCCTCTGAGGACTGCTTTCATTGTATTCCACAAGTTCCGGTAATTTGTATTTGCATTTTCATTCAATTGTAGATATTGTTTAATTTCTTCTTTAATTTCTTCTGTGGCCCATTGATTGTTTAGGAGAGTATTATTTAATTTCCGTGTGTTTATGGGGTTCTTGTGGGTTTTTTGTCATTCATTTCCAATTTTATTGTGCTATGGTCAGATAATATGCATGGAATTATTTCAATTCCTTTGCACTTACTTATGCATGTTCTGTGGACCAGTATATGATCCATTTTAGAGAATGACCAATGTGCAGCTGAAACGAATGTGTATTCTGAGGTTGATGAGTGGGATACTCGGTACACATCTACTAGGTCCATTTGTTCACAAGTTTGATTCAGTTCTGTTATTTCTTTGCTGATTTTTTGTTTGGTTGATCTGTCTCTCTGACAGTGGGGTGTTAATATCCCCCATTATAACTGTATTATTGTTTATTTGATTTTTCATGTCCATCAAGAATTGTCTTACATGGTTGGGTGCTCCCATATTCAGTGCTTACATATTTATGATTGTAATCTCTTCCTCTTGAAGTTTTCCCCTAACAAGTATGTAGTGACCTTCTTTATCTGATTTTCAGTGTGAAATTCACATTGTCTGCAAACATAATAGCTACCCTTGCTTTTTTCTGGGTTCCTGTTGCATGGAGTTTTGTTTTCCATCCTTTGATTTTTAGTGTGTGAGTTTCCTTTTGAGTGAAATGTGTTTCCTGTACACAACATATTGTTGGATTTTGTTTCTTAACCCACTTTGCCAGTCTGTTTCTTTTTATTGGTGAGTTGAGACCATTTACATTGATTGATATAACTGATATGTACTGACTCATCCCTGTAATGGTACCTTTCAGTTGTTGGTTTTCTACATTTTCTGTTTAATTGTTTTCCCTGCTTAATGGTTTCCTTTTGTTGTTGTTGTTAGGATTGTGGCTATCTTTGTCTCTTTCTAGAGTGTCTTTCAGTACTCTTTGTAGTGCTGGTTTGGCAGTCATAAATTTCTTCAGTTGTTCTTTTTCATGGAGGTATCTCATTTCTCCATCAATTTTTAAAGGTAGTTTTGCAGGATACATCAATCTGGGTTGAAGCTTGTTTTCTTTCAGGATTTGAAATACTTCACTCCAAGCTCTTCTTGACTTAAAGGTTTGTGTTGAGAAGTATGCTGTGATTCTGATGGGCTTTCCTTCATAGGTGATCTGTTTCTTTTCTCTGACAGCTTTTAGTATTTTGTTCTTGTGCTGTATTTCTGATACCCTTATTATTATATGTCTGGGTGAAGATTTATTTTGGTTGTGGTTAATTGGGGTTCTGTATGCCTCACTTACTTGTATATCAGATTCTCTTCCCATTTTTGGAAAATTTCCTGCTATTATTTCTGCAAATAGTCTTCACAGGTCATTTGTATTGACCCCTGATTTTTCATTGATTCCTATTAGTCTTATCTTATTTCTCTTGGCATCATCTTGCGTCTGTTGTATTGTTGTTTTCTGGTTCCTTGTTATTTTTAAGAGATCTTTTCTTTCGTGATCATAAGCTTCCATGCTGTCTTCAAGGTCTGAGATTCTATCTTCAGCTTCATTCAAGCGGTTTTGCCAACTTTCCATGGAATTCTTCATTTCCTGAATTTCCCTTTGAATCTGTTTCATGCATTCTATTTGCATCTTATTTTGTTCAGAGTTTCCATCATTTTCTTATGTCCTTCTAGTTTTTAATCTTGATCTTCTTTAGATACACACAGCATTTCTTTCATAATGATTGTCATTTCAGTTTTTAGCTGAAAGATTATTTCTGATTTGAGTTTCTCTACAGCTTCATGGAGTTGTTTCTTTACTTCATTTGCTATCACTTCAGAAAGTTCAGTTGTGTGAATCCCAGTGTCTTCCATTTCAGTGTCTCTTGGGTTTGTTCTCAGTGGGCTGTGGGGTTGAGACTGCCTTGTGCTCTTTACTTTTGTCATTTTCTTCTGGGACCTGTGTGACTGGGCGGGCAGCCTCCTGATGGATTGTACTGGAACACTGTGCTTGGTAGAGATTCAGTCCTCCAATATCACCTTGGCTACATGGGGCATGCTCCCAGATTATGGTGCTGGACTCTTATGTTCTGTGGTCTGTGAGGATGACCATGTGTTCCCCTGATGTACTTTGTTGAGTTGCTCTGGGACACTGAGCTGGACAAATTTTGTATCGTCCCAGTAGCTAGCAGGGTCACACCCCTGGAGCTTGTTGCCTGTGCCTAGAACCCGGCTGTGTAGTGTTTAGAACCCCTGCAACCCAGGTGGCTAGCAGAGACACAGTCCTGGGGTGTGTCACTGGAACTTCAGCCTGCCTTGGTGGAGCTCAGAATCTACAGGACCTTGTGTCTGGCTGCAAGGAGTTCAGAGCCTCTAGTGCATGGGTCAAGCCTGGGTAAGTCCCTGGCATATAGTGGTGGGGTCTTGCTCCTGGTTAGGCTGGTTTTGCAACCTCTAGGACCTGCAGCAAGACCACATTCCTGAACAGTGGAACTCACGCTTTGTGCTTTGATGGGCAGAGCTCAAGCTCTCCAAGACCTTGCAGCTACACTGGCCAGTCCCTGATGAGCAGCTTTAGGGCTCTGGGCTGGGCTGTGCTGGGTTCATTACCTCTGTCCTGTGAGGCTGGCCCAGGCTTCCTCTGATGAATTGCACTGAAATGCTGGACTGGGTAGAACTGGATCCTCTCCACAGCTAGGGAGGACACGCTCCTAGAGTGTGCTGCTAGACCCTCCACCTTACTGGTTGGGGATCAGAATCTCTGGGACCCAGGCAGCTAGATGGAGTGCACCCCGTAGTATGGCACCACAAGGACCTTGTGTCTGGCTGCAAGGAGTTCAGAGCCTGTGGTGAACAGTTTTTTAAATATATCATTTGTGCTGCTGTCTCTTTCTAGAATGTTCTTTGGAACATTTTGGAGTGCTGATTTGGTTCTCACGATTTTTTTTCAAGTATTTTTTGGTCATGGAATATTTTATCTCTCCATCTGTTTTGGAAGGTAAATTTTGTGAGGTACATCAATCTGGGTTGAGGTTATTTTCTTTTAAGGCTTGAAATACTTCACTCCAAGTCCTCCTTGACTTGAGGATTTGTGTTGAGAAGTCTGCTGTGATTCTGATGGGTTTTACTCTATAAGTGATTTATTTATTTTCTCTAACAGCTTTTGATATTCTGTTCTTGTGTTGATTTTGTGGAATCTTGACTATTATGTGCTTTGCTGTAGATTTTTTTTGATCATGGATAATTGGTGTTGCATATTCCTCATTTATCCCATGTGTCATGTTCTTTTCAATATTTGGGAATTTTTGTGCCATTACTTCTATGAAGATTTTTATTTCATTTTTTTATTTTTGGACTTTTTATTGATTCTAATCAATCTTATGCTATTCTTTGGATCATCTAACAACAGCTGGTGGATTAAGTTTTAATGGTCTCTTGTTATTTTTGCAGGGGTATGGTGATCAAACTCACAACCTTGCACTTGCCAAGCTGGCACTTATGCCACTGAGTTAAATCCCTGGCCCCTCCTTGCTATTCTTATGAAATCTTTCTTTTCATGATCACTAACCTCAACCCTGTCTTCTGATCTGATGTTCTCCACCCATTTGTTCATTCTGTTGCATAACTTTCAAAGGAATTTTAAATCTCCTGGATATCTGAATCTGTTTCATGGATTCCATTTTTTTCCTATTGAGCTTCCATGGTTTCCTCATTTTTCTAAGCTCCTTTAAAAGAAGTCTATATCTGCTCTAGTGTCACTAAGCATGTCCTTTGTAATTGCCACCATCTTTGCAGTTATCTGAGAAATTATCTCTGATTTGATTTTTTTTCTAGAGCCTCATTCATCTGCTTTACTACTTCTGCTTTTAGCACTTCCGAGAGTCCAGGTTGGTGAATTTGATTTCATTGCCTGGCTTTGTCATTGGTGAGCTGCACAGTGCATCTCCTTCCCTGTCTTCTTGTTTTCTATTTTTTTAGTTTAATTCCTCAGTTGATGCTTATAAATTGTTTATGGCATTTAGCTTTATTGCTAGTGTTGAGAAACCTTTGAAAATGCCTACTTCTTAGGAATGTCTTCCAGGTGTAGCTGGCTTTCACATTTTGAGTCTGTTTTAATATCTTATCCCTTCAATTTATTTAGGGTGAGAAGTTCCTGCCTATTTGCCTAGCCCCTGATTCTTTGTCACTCTAAATTTTGGCATAACAGGAAGAACAACTGATTAGATCAATTACTCCACCTTGGCTAAGGTAATACTATCAGTAATTACTATAGCATTAAATACACCCAGAAAATGATAAATTGTGGTAAGTATTAGCTTGCCACTTTTAACTTTGTGAAATAGATTTGTGGTTGTATAACAAAAGCTAAAACAAACCAGAAAATTGTACAGTAAATAGGTCCCTAATAAGTGGATTTTACTCTCAGTGAGAAAATTTAGAAAGGGCTAGGTGGAGAAGCAGAGAAATGGTGTAAGAGAAAGGAGATTAGAAGTAAGGATGGAGGACAATGGAAAATTATGTAGACTTTGGGAAACTGGTAAAGAAGAAATGAGGGAAAGAGCAAAGGAAGAAATAAAAACAAGAACAGAACAAAACAGCAGCAAAAAAACTAGAAACAATGTTCACAGTTATGTAAAAACAACAGTTAGCAATCAAAAAGAAAGAGAAGGAAGAAAAGAACCGACTTCAGGGCATGTCTCTGGTGTCACTAGTAAATACAGTCAGCAGACATAGCCTAGGTTTGTTTGGATTAATCCCAGCAGTGGTGGACGATTCCAGTAACTCTGCACCGTTGATTCCACTGAGGCTCGGGCTGCTTTCTGGTTGTGAGGTTGAAATCTGAGTTGTTCAGCTGGCAACACACCATATGCCCCTTGCTAGTTTTAACTCAGTTCCTTATCCTTCTGCTGATTTGAGTTTGACTCTGCCTTGCTCCAACACTGGGAGCCACTAGATGGAGCTAATCAGAAGCCACATTAAATTCAGAGTTCAGATGACCTCTGTTTAAAATGATGACTCTGTAGGGGAGCATCTGAACCTAAATAACCCATCAGCCACTGCATTCTGCTGTGTCCACCCCT
>RJWM01042188.1:0-14509 GCA_004363535.1 Dasyprocta punctata | reverse complement strand
AACGATGCGCAAATTGCAACCATTGTCAAGCTTCTATCTTCCGGTTTTGTAAACCTGCAATGTTGTGTATTTATGCTAGTTGTTTGCTTGTCTCTTTTGCTTGTTGTTTTTACTATATATGTCGTTTTTTTGTTGTTGTTGTTGTAGTTTTTGTTTGTTTTGTTTTTCTTCGCTTAAATAAAATTAAAAAAAAAAAAAAGAACCTAGGTTCAGACCCCATACTACCAAAAGGAAAGGAAAGGAAAGGAAAGCAAAGCAAAGCAAAGCAAAGCAAAGGAAGGCAGGAAGGAAGGGAGCTGGGGGAGGGGTGGGGAGGAGAGAGAGAGAAAGGAAGAAAGAGGAAACTTGCATCTAGGTTGCTGAGATGACTTCAATCTTGTGGTGATCCTCCTGGCTCAGCCTCCCAAGTGCTGAGATTACAGACGTGTGCCACCACACTCAGCTAATTTAACTGCTTTTAATGAGTGTAACATGAACCTTTTCTGGGTTTGGAAAAAAGGTGATTTTGGCCCCATGAAATGCCATGCATTCTAATTGTGAAATAGTTTCTTCCTTCACTGTTCTTTGTTGGTGCCGTGGCATCCAGCCAGGAGGTGATTTCTGATAATCCTCATTGAGTGGGGCCAGCCCCTGCTTCTGGCATAGGGAGTGGCAGAAGAGTCACTGTTTGAACCACAGAGAGTTGTGCAGACACGCTCAGAAGGACAGCCTGCTGACTTCTCAGGCTGACAAGTGGACAGCAGGGTGTGTGTGTGTGCGCGCACATGTGTGTATGCATGTCAGAGGCTGTCACATCTGAAATGTGAGAGTTGACTGTGGCACAGTTTTAAAGTACAGTGGATCAAAATTCAGAAAATATTTCAGATGTAAACATACCTGCTATGGAGTCACTTATAACAGAGAAAAAGCAGTGGCAATAGTGATTAACTCATCCAGTAGACTATTGCGGCTAAAACAGGTTGCAAACTAACTTGTAAGTTTTACAGTTACTTGATACAATGTTTATGTTAAACAGTTAAGCCAAGTGAAGAGGGCACTTGTAATCCCAGCACTTTGGGAGGCTGAGGCAGTAAGCTCACAAGTTCAAGTCCTGCCTGGCCACTTAGTGAGACCCTAAATAAAAGGGCCTGGGAATGTATCTCAGTGGCAGAGCACCATGGGTTTGATTCCCAAGTAACTAACACACACACAGGCACACACATAAGTGTAAGTGATTTGTTTATTCCTTACAAGAACTTTTTTGAAAAAGAACTTGACAATTTCTAGCTATCTAGCTTGGCTCTTTCTCTCTCTCGCTCTCTCTCCCCCTCTCCCTCTCTCTCCCCCTCTCCCCCTCTCCCCCTCTCGCTCTCCCTCTCCCTCTCCCTCTCCCTCTCTCATAGTGCTGGGGATTGAACTCAAGGCCTTGCACATACCAGGCCACCACTGAGCTCCATCTCCAGGCACTTGGATTTTATATGTGACCCAGATGCTATAGATAGATCACTGAGATCTGATACAAGCAAAGATTTATATAAGCAGATTTAGATATGAGGATGTTCACTTCAGCACTGTCTGTGCCAAGATATATTGGAGAGAATCCAAGTATCCATCAATTGGATGTTAGACAAATACCTTAGGGGATGTGTATACGATCATGTATCCCACAGCCTTGGGAAAAAAATGAGGTCAGCCGGGCAGTCTGGACATGTGATGAGGAAAGCCATCCAGGGTCCCACAGGAAGTGGGAGGAAGTAAGATGCAGGACAAATGTGTGCCGCAGCCTCGTGGCTCTTGAATAAACTCTTGTGTTAAAGCAGAGTAGCTACATCAATAGAAGGCGTGGTTTTTGGAGTGGGTAGGACTTTCACCCTCTAACTCAGAATTCTGTAGCGCTTCCAGTTTTTATGTTATTCATGTCTTTTTTTTTTTTTTTTGGCAGCACGGGGTATCGAACTCACTACCTTGCACCTGCCAGACAGCCACTGAGCCAAACTCCTGGCCCTAGTTTTTTGAGGCAGGGTTGCACTATGTAGCTCAGGCCGGCCTTGCGCTTGCATTGTAGCCCAAGCCAGCCTCGAACTCACAACGCTCCTCCTACCTCAGCCTCCCGAGTGCTGGGATTAAAGGCGTGCGCCACCACACCCGGCTTGCCTATCATCTTTTTGGAGTCAAAAAAATAAATCAGGGTCACTAAGTAAAGTGTAAAACCCCACTGAGTCACTCTCCTGACAGGATATAAATTATGTTTACTGTGTGTTTATAGTCTTATGTTTTAGATGCATGTGAAAGTCCTGGGAAAGTCCTTGTTGAAGGTTGTGAGCAACAGTTGCCCTGGGTAAATAACATAGGTCGCATTAAACTTCTGTATTTTCCAAGTGTTTTCATTAAGCCTAAATTAGCTTCCAAATTGTATTGAAAGAAGACTGTGGACTTTAGTTTTTGTACTTTGCAGTGATTAGAAAACCCCAGCTAGAGAGCTCTTTTGCCGTGTGTGTGTGTGTGTGTGTGTGTGTGTGTGTGTGTCTGTCTGTCTGTCTGTCTGTCTGTCCATCTGTCTCTCTATAATTCCGGCTCCTCTGCCAACCTCTTCTGTTTTGAGCAGGGGCCTATGAAGATGACAGGGTGGGCAGAGTGCAACTGCATTTGGGCCAGAGCCCCTGGGAAGCTGGACTCCGGGGGAGGTTGACTGGTGGGGCATGGGAGGCATGGGATTGCTGTCCTTTCTGTTCCAATCCCAGAGCTGCCGGGGCCTGCCCTGAGCAGTCTGCCATCCAGTCTCCTCTCCACGCCCCAACCTCTGGCTTAGAAGGAGTTCTGGGCCTCACAGATTCTGGAGAGGGCACAGAGCAATGATTCAGCTTCTTTGTAAGAGAGCAAAAGGGGATTGCTACTCACCATGGATGTGGGAGTCGGTTTTGAAGGGATAGGGAGGATTCTACTTTGGTATCACAAAAGCAATAAAATGGACTTGGTTTTTGTTGGTTAGTTGGTTGTTTTTTGGTTTGGTTTGGTTTGGTTTGGTGTTCAGGATCCAACCCAGAGCCTCTTTTATGCTAAGTTCTACCACCGAGCTACACCCCAGGCTTCCTAAATAAAATGGACTCTTAAAAACAAAAATGGGATTGAACCAAGTCTGAGTCTGTTTTCTGCTGTATAACAAAATAACCAATATTAGGTAATTTATAAGGAATCAAAGTTTAACTGGCCCATGGTTCTTGTGGCTGGCAAGTCCAAGAGCCTGAAACTGGCACCGGGGGCCGGCCTTCTTGCTGTCATCACCTGATGGAGGCGTCACCACACGAAGACAGTGCGCGCGGCAGCTCTGCTCTTGCTCCCTCTTCTGAAGCTACGGACCGGAGCCCCAGACCTCATCTAATCCCAGTCAGCTCCTGAATATCATTAACATAGGAATTTGGCTTTTAAGTTTCTGACACATGAACTTTGGGGGACACGTTGAAACCGCAGCGTACCCTCAGTGTCTCGCAGCTGCTCTCTTTGTAATATACTTCAGACATCTTCGCCAATGCCGTGGGTCTCGGTACATTTTGAATATTTTGGGTTATCACAGTGATGGGGAACACTACTGGCATTTAGTAGATGGAGGTCAGGGTCACTGGGAACCCTCATGGGGGTAGGGAAGTTCTGCACAAGGAATTGTACTGTACCCCACAGGATCTTGGGATGTGTCGTGGGAACTGGCTCCTAATTATGTGAGTCTGGAGCTGAGCTCTGTGTTACATGTAAAGGCGCATGTCTTTGGCATGCTTCCGATAGACACTGAGCTTGCGATGGTTATCTGTAGATTATGTAAATACAGGACAGCAAAACCGTGTTACACAATATTCATTATAAAATGGGGGTGCGGGCCAGGGATTTAGCTCAGTGGCGTAAGCGCTTGCCTGGCAGGTGCGAGGTTGTGAGTTCGATCCCCTGTACAAAAATAAATAAAATAAAATAAAATAAAATGGGGATGTGAGGGCTGGTAGGACCGTGACTTCCCACTGTATTATAAGTGCAGTCTTTTAGAAGGGCTGCTTAGTCTTTTGAGTAGAAATAATAAAAAATGCATTCAACCATCGCCCACAGACAGACCTTCATGTTGGATTTTGTTTTGTACAATTACTGTGCCACTTTGTTATTGTTGTTGTTGTTTTGAGACAAGGTCTCCAAAAAACATGAACTCGCTTATGTAGCCCAGGCTGGCTTCAAACTCACAGCAGTCTTCCTGCCTCAGTCTCTCAAGTGCTGGGATTAAAGATGTGTACCACTAGACCTGGCATACCGACACTTCTTGTATGTACATGCTTACACGTTCGTGTTTCTATAGAATCGATTCCTAGATGTAGAATTGCTGGGTCCAAATTAAGGAATTTTAGTACATTGCCAGATTGTCTTGTCGGACAGGTTTATCCTATTGATTGTATGTGACAATACCTGTTTTCCCCATATGCTGGCCCACACTGCCTAAATTGTTTAAATTGATTTAGATGTTTGCCAATCCGATGGACGAAATGGTATCTTCTTTTCTTTCTCTTTTTTGTTTTCTCTCCTCCTTCCCTGCTTTGGCTGCAGTGCTAAGGGTGGTGCCCTGCCGCTGAGCCACACCCCAAGCTCAGTACCTTATTTTCATTCTCAGTCAACTGCAAGTGAAGCAGTATGTAATTAAGATGCATCTTTCTTCCCACAAGAAGGCTGTGCCCATAAGAGCACATAGTGTCTCTTGGGGACTGTTCTCAGAGGCTAGTAGATAGGCATTCTTTTCTTGTTTGGCTTCTTCATGGGAAAGAGCAGGGTAAGAGGAGGCTGGACTGCTCTTGATCGGAGTCTGATGCTCCCTTTGCCTTCCACAGGAGGCCTGGAAGCACGCGATTGAGAAGGCCAAGCACATGCCCGATCCCTGGGCTGAGTTCCACCTGGAGGACATTGCCACAGAACGTGCTACTCGCCACAGGTCAGCAGTTTGTCTAGGGGCTTTGAGGAGTCCTGGCAGGGTGTGGGACCTGTTTTTGTTCACAGCTGGAGAGAGCCAAGTCAAGTGTCCTCAATCTGAAAAGCTAACTTTCAGAGTTTAGAATGCTTTGGATTTTCAAGTAGGGCTGCTCAGCTAGTCAAGACTATGCACATACTGTGTTCTGAAATCTGGAATGCTTCTGGTCCCAAGCATTTTGGGTAAGAAATACTCAACCTATAAAAAACATCACCCAGTATCTGAGTGTTTGTACATGCTTTAGGCACTCTGTGTTACCTCATCGAGTCCCTGTAATTATCCTGCAAGGTACGTATTAGACAGGTTAGGCTGAGCTGTACCACTCTAGCCCAGGGACTTCATGCAGCAAAAGTTCATTACTTGTGTTTGAATTTGGGTAAGAGTCGATTAACTCTTCAGGGCAGCTCAGCAATCCAGGCTGCTTCCATCTTGTAGATCCATCACCTCCACACATAACTGCACTGCTGCTGCCAAAGGGAAAGACAGCATCAGAGTAGCACAGGGGCTTTTTCAGTCCCCAGCCCAAGAAGTGGCATCAGGTCTGCATGTATTTCATTGGTGAGATCTGGTTCCATGGCCCCACTTAGCCACAGTGGGACTGAGAGGTGCATTCTGCCCCCTCCACCTTCCTGCAGCATGATTCTGTTCCCACCCTAGGAGGAAATGGCTTTGGAGCCCTTCATGCACCCACCCTGTTCACTGCTAGTGGCTCCCCCTTGATGGGGTCGCTGTTCTGTGCTTGGCAGGCAAGCTCAGCATTGTAGAGGTCCCATCAGGGTCACATATAGGCTCTCTTCCTTTTCACCTCCAAGAGCATGCCTGATTGCTGGCTGGTGACACACAGCTTCCAACCTAAGGACACTGGGCCACCCAGGTAGGCCCTGGGGACCACCAGCCTGAGAGAGCAGAATTCATGGGCTGGGCTGGTTCTCTGTATTCTGGAGCTCATCTCGGATCTGGGACCAGGCCAAACTGTTTATTCCTAAGTGAGGTGGCTGACTTCCCCTGCCCTGGCTGGTGGCCCTGGAAGGCCCCACAAGTTGATGGCTAGAATGTGAGAGTCTAGAGTAGAGGCTTCCTTCTCTATTCCCGGTTTTCTGAGCTCTGGTGCACACTAGCACCAGATATCCCTGTCCATGTGGGTTATACCCAGGCTGGGTGAGAGCAAGGTCCTAATTTAAACCACCCTGCATTTGAATCCTAACTCTCAGGACATTGAGCCTCACTTTCCCCTCTGGAAAAATGGGCATAATGTCTGTCGCAACCTCAGGATTTCTGGGAAGAGCGAATGCAGAAATCCATTTAAGCACCTGGCCCATAATGAGTATTCAGGGAACTTTGAGTGTTCTCATCTTTATGATGTTAGTGGTTGTGGGTGGCGAGTAAGACTCCACCAAGGTTGCATACATCCCCCGACCCCAACCTCTGGCGCCTCTCAGGAAAGAGATAAAGGAGAATTGTTTCCATGACCTTCATCTCTACCTAGTAATAAAAAAATATTCCTGCTGTCATTTATTGTGCACACTGCTGCGCCACAGGCTAGTTGCAGGTAAGCTTGTGAAAAGCCCCTTCTCTGAGTGGGGAGATTACCTGCCAGGTCTCGACTTGTTTTATCTTGTAGAGTTTTCAGGCTCTGAGAAACCTGTTCGTGGGGCTGGGAGTGTTCTGGAGTCTTCCCCAGTTGAGAAGTGGGCCAAGGGAAGCCTCCAGTCAGAGATAATAATACCTCAGCCCAGGGGAGGTTTTCGATATTAGTGATCCACTGAGCTGAGAAACCATCTACCTGGCAAACCGGTTTGAGGACCAGCCAGACCTGAGGCCAGATGTTCTCTGGGAAAGAGGATTCTTGAGAGGTGAAATGGAGATGTTCCAGAACCTTCTCTGTCTTTCTCCAGCACCTGCTTCATGTCTGTCTGCCTTAGGTGTTCACCCAGCAGACCCTTTCCTGGTTAGATTCAGGGGCAGGATCCTCCTCTTCCTCTACCTTATTTCTTGGGACATGTGTCTAGCTACCTGGGCTGCATCTGGCCCAGTTGCCTGACAAGATTGAGGATACTGTCACCCTCCTACCTGGGATGTGCTGTTTGTTCCATAGACCAGTTATAGTAAGGGTATTTGTGTATTCAGCCAATCATCCAGTGTGTGTTAAGTATCTGCACACACCAGGCCCAGTGGTGAGCAAGCCAGCCAGGAGTCTCCTTTGTGGAGTTATAGCTGGTGTGGGAGCCAGATGCAGAACAAGGCAGAAAACGGCAGAAATCAGTGTGGGGGAGTGAGTAAAATGGGGACAGGCTGGCTAAGCAACAGTGTGTTTGAGGGAGGGGGAAAAGGCCGGTGTGGTGGGGCCTGCGAAGGAGGGAAAGGGTCTTTAACCCTGCCCTGAAGGGCCAGGTCAAGGTGGAGAGCGGGCTGGGTCCCGAGGGCCAAGGGCAGCCCACAAAGGTCTTTCGCCTTTGGCCAGTGGGGGACCGGATCATGTTATGATGTTGCACCTTGGGGTGGTCTCTGGTCTCTGCAGGTACAATGCTGTCACTGGGGAGTGGCTAGAAGATGAAGTTCTGATCAAGATGGCGTCGCAGGTGAGCAGGTCGCTGAGCCCTGATCGGCTGAATAGGGACTTTCTCAGACCAACTGCAGTCTCTGTGCCCTCTCCTCACCTACTTTACTTCTTTTAAACTTCGGGGTTTCTATGTACTGCTGCTTATATGTTATATTTTTATAATAGCTTTGTTGAGGTATAACTCATCTACAGTGATTTGTGCATTTCTTTTCTCAATCCTGGTTGCAAACCAAATTGAATGAGAATGGAATAAAAATATGATGTCAGTATTGAACCTAATCAAGCCAGGTGTGGTGGCGCACACCTTTAATCCCAGCACTCGGGAGGCTGAGGTAGGAGGAGCGTTGTGAGTTCGAGGCCGGCTTGGGCTACAACGTGAGCGCAAGGCCGGCCTGAACTACATAGTGCGACCCTGTCTCAAAAAGCTAGGACCAGGAGTTTGGCTCAGTGGCTTAAGCCTGCAGGCTTGAGGTTATGAGTTCGATCCCCAGTGCCACACCAAAAAAAAAAAAATGAACCTAACCATTGAATTTGATACAGTTCTCATTCTATTTGGTTTGCAACCCAGAATAGTGAAAAGAATTGAGTTCGTGCTGGGCATGGTAGTGCATGCCTGTAATCCCAGCACTTAGGAGGCTGAGGCAGGAGGATCGCCAGCCTAGGGTACATAGTGAGTTCAGGGCCGCCTTCAACTAAAGAAAATTTTTAAAGGATTGGAGATGTAGCTCAATGTAGAGGCTCTGAGTTGAACCCCCAGTATCAAAAAAGAAAGAAAGAGATGGAAGGAAGGAGGGAAAGTGGGTAAAGAAGGAAGGGAGGGGAGCCAACTGTAGCAGGCAGGGTGTCACTACGTTGCTCTCAGCTCCCGGGCTCAAGCGAACCTCCTGTCTCAGTGTGTTGTGTAGCTGGGACTATGGGCATGTGCTACTGCACTGGCTTTATTTCTGCTTGCTTTCTATTACAGACCTGGGTGTAAAAACATTCTTTGACATGTGGTGCCCCTCCCCCAACATCCAGCCCGCTAGGGGGCAGCCCTAGGCTCAAGGCCTGCACCGCTTTGGTGCTGGGTGCAGGAGAAAGGGCCAGGTGTAGTGGGACTGTGGTGAGGTCCAGGGCCCCCACTGAGTGGGTGATATCTGAGGGGACATCAGCTCAGGGCTGCTTCTGGATGCAGTGTTGGGACTGATAAGTCTGTGTGGTGTCTTTCAGCCCTTCGGCCGGGGAGCCATGAGGGAGTGCTTTAGGACGTAAGTGACACCGCCTGTGCTTGGGACCCTGCCCCGGCTCCACCAGCCTCCTAAGGTCTGGGTCACTGGGACGTTTTCAGCTGGAGATGGTGGCTTCTGCCTCCTGTAGCCCAAATACCTCCCCATCTGGTCTCTGCTAGACCCCACACTGGGCTCAGCTGTGAGGATGGACTCTGGAGACAGGCAGTGCCCACTAATCTCTTCCCAGGTTTGGGGGGCAAGGCAAAGGGGACTGGAGATCTTTAAATGATTAGTAGCCCCCTTTCTATCCCTTGGAAGGACGCAGTGGGGTGGGGATGCCCCTCCCACCTTCTATATTTTATTCCTGCCTCCAGCCAGGTCAGGCAGGTCTTGCTGTCCTGAGGACCAGGGCCTGTGTCCCCAGTGAACCCCAGAGTGTCCACCGGGCCCTTCCTGGCTTTCCCCAGGAAGAAGCTCTCCAACTTCCTGCATGCCCAGCAGTGGAAGGGGGCCTCCAACTATGTGGCAAAGCGCTACATTGAGACGGTGGACAGGGACGTGTACTTCGAGGATGTGCGTCTACAGATGGAGGCCAAGCTCTGGGGGGAGGAATATAACCGGCACAAGCCCCCCAAGCAGGTGTGTAGTACCCCCAACTGCCTCCTTCCCACCTCAGAGCAAGCAGAGACAGTGCCTGGGGGTGAGGGACGATGGTGGTGCTAGGGTCCTTTCTTCCCCTTCCACAAATTTAATTTTTGTCCTAAATCTGAAGTCTCCTCTCTATGGGTGAGAAGATGGAGTCACAGAGAGGTGAACGGTCTTGTCCAAATTCACGGTATTAGTGTAAGACACAGGCTAAGTTCCTAGCAAATAGATTTACGGATATATTCACACAGTGCTTTCTTTCTCACTCGTGTAACAGTCCTACCTTAGGGGTTGACCATAGGTGGTCTAGTGCATCTTTGAAGTCATCCAAAGGCCTGGTTCCTTCTGTCTTGTCCTCTGCCATCCCTCAGTTATTGTGGATCACGAGGTCCGTTCTGGGTCATAGACAGAGTCTACCTATCGGGAAGCTGCAGTTATAGCATTGCTGCTGCTTGTTTCTCATTGGCTGGACATGATCACATGATCTCACCTAGCTCTAAGGGAGGCCAAGCAACATGTTCTTTATGATACATACTGGTTGTGCATCATTTTAATATTCAGAGATCAGGGTTTTCATTCTAAAAGTAAAAAGGGAGAATGGATCCCGAGGACATCAGCAGTTCCTGCCACAGACAGCTAGTAAGTGATGAATCCAGGATCTGAGCCCCAACAGAAGAGGGCGCACGTCCCCAAGTCCCTGATCTTCTACTTGATTCCCTACCCTGACCTCCTACCAGGTGGACATCATGCAGATGTGCATCATTGAGCTGAAGGAGCGACCGGGCAAGCCCCTCTTCCACCTGGAGCATTACATCGAGGGCCAGTACATCAAGTACAACTCGAACTCAGGATTTGTCCGGGATGACAACGTCCGCCTGACACCACAGGTAGGACCCTGGGCTTCCTCTACCTACACCTGCAGCCTCCATCTAACCCAGTTCTTTGAGGTGAAGCCTGGCCAGGTCCAGCCCCTAGAAAGGAGTGTCCCAGTGGGCATGAGGTCTCATTCCCAGAGGCCGCTCACATGCCTTGGAGTATTCTGAAGGAAAGTCTGTATTAGGACACTGTCACCTAGTACCAGCTTCGATCAGCAGACTTAGGTGGCCACCAGCAGACCTGTGCCCGGGTGGAACTAAACAAGCCCCCTTCCCTTGTCTTTTCTTCTGTGTGATTCCTCCTTATGGAGAAAACCCCCGCAACATGAGTAAACCTGGGGTATTGTGACCTCTAGCATGGTGGCTGGCCAGTGTCCCCACAGCCCACAGCCTGGTCTCTTGCAGTCACCTTTCTCACCAACTGTATGTGTGTGTGTGTGTGTGTGTGTGTGTTTGCCCCCTCCCCAGGCCTTCAGCCACTTCACGTTTGAACGTTCTGGCCATCAGCTGATTGTGGTAGACATTCAGGGCGTGGGTGACCTCTATACCGATCCACAGATTCACACTGAGACGGGCACAGACTTTGGAGATGGCAACCTAGGTAAGAGGGGGAAGCCAGCCAGGTTTCATGAAGACCACGCTTTCCACTAAAACCTGCATGTTCTTTGTACACCCAAGGGAGCAGGCCGAGACCATGCATGGGCCTTCCCAAGCTCATCAGGATGGGAGCCTGGGGTGTCTGACCCCGCTTCCAGCTCAGCATGTTTTCTGTCTACCCTGGATATGTTTCTGTTGCCTCCCCTGTGTTTATTTAAACACCCCTGTTCTGTCCCCAGGTGTCCGGGGCATGGCTCTTTTCTTCTACTCTCATGCCTGCAACCAGATTTGCAAGAGTATGGGCCTGGCTCCTTTTGACCTCTCGCCACGGGAGCAGGACACAGTGAATCAGAACACCAAGCTGCTGGTGGGTACCCTGTGGAGACCCGCTCGTACCTGCTGCTCCATCTGCCACCCAGATGGAAGCCCTGCCTCCCTATGGCCCAGAAATGTTTAACTGAGGAATATCAGAACTGGAAGGACCCATTCCATCTGTGCCTCACTGTGAGCACTCCAACTCAGCACACGGAGTCCTCTGTCTGTCCTCATGACAGATACTGGCATCTGCTTGAGTTGGGCTTATTTGTGACCAGGTGAAGATAACGAGCAGGTAGAGAAGTGAGAGGTGTGTGGTGTGAGATTGTGTGGTATACTGGTAAATGAGTGCACTTGACTTAGACTTGGTTCTCTGGGCTTCTTGCTGTGTGCAGGGTGAGATTAACCCACCCCTGCTCCATGGACCAGATGCAGGACAGTATGGACAAAGACTAGCTTGGGATTCTGGACATGTACTGGGATGTATTCTCCAGCTAGAGGCTGTGAAGCGTGGCCAGCATGCTGGCTGGTAGGATCTTGGGGCTCCCTCCTGTGTACCCCTTCTTGGATCCTGTAGGGTTAATCTGACTGTTTGTGGGGGAGTTTTCTATTAGACATGTCTAAAATCCATGGCTGAAAGGGCTTCAGGGTTAGAAGGACAACAAAAAGAACACTTCATTCCCCCAGAGGATGCCTGAGTGACACAAATATCCTGTTACTGTCCCCAGCAATCCGCCAAGACCATGTTGAGAGGAACAGAGGAGAAGTGTGGGAGTCCCCGAGTGAGGACCCTCTCTGCCAGTCGGCCCCCACTGCTCCTTCGCCTTTCAGAGAACTCCGGAGACGAGAACATGAGCGATGTGACCTTCGACTCTCTCCCTTCCTCCCCTTCTTCAGCCACCCCACAGAGTCACAAACTGGACCATCTCCGTAAGTGACTATTTGGCCCTCTGGTCATTGATGGAGGGTTCGGGTGTCAGGTAGAGCTGAGTGAAACTGGCTTTCATTCCTGATAGAAAATCAGACATGCTAACCCAAAAGACTCATGGCTGCGGTGGTTTTACGGGTGGGTTGTTTGAATGAACTTTTAAGATATAGGTCATCCAGATGTTATGAAAACAACCTCTATTATAAAAAAACAAAATAACATTTTTCATTGTACTTTATGAAGCTAGCAAAATTTTATACAAAAATTGTCAGAATACTAAAAAAGAGAATTACATACCAAATACAGCTATGTGCCACCATCCCTGGCTATAGTTTTGACTGTCTTGGTCAGTTATTTAAAAATATAAAATCAGTTCTTAAGTCTCTCTCCCTCTCTTTCCTCTCTCCCTTTCTGCCTCTTTTCCTCCTTCCCTCTGTCTCTGTCTGTCTGTCTGTCTGTCTGTGTGTCTCTCTCTCTCTCTCTGTCTCTCTCTGTGTCTGTCTCTCTATGTGTCTCTGTCTGTCTGTCTTTCTCTGTCACTGAGCTTCAAACTCAGGGGCTTGTACCTGCCAGGTATATTCTACCACAGCCCCCATTCTTACCAATTTTATGGAAATAGGTAGCAACATAAATGCAATTCAGGAGAGTTTAGGGCAGGAGGCAAAACTGGAGAATTACCAAGAGAGGAAGCCATCTGAGGTGCACCCATTAGGCCCCAAGTACACAAGTAACTTTTCTTACTTTACTTACTTTAGTTTTTTGTTTTTGCGTTTTTTGAGACAGGGTCTTGCTCTGTAGTTCAGGCTGACCTTAAACTCACTATGTAGCCCAGGCTGGCCTTGAACTCTCAACAATCCTCCTTCCTCTGCCTCCTGAGTGCCTTATTCAGATCCAGGCATGCGGATAAGCACATTACCCATTTAATTACATTTTGACACTCGAGACACACGGTGAGGCCACTTGCTCAGGACTCCTTAGCTGGCAAGAAGCAGTCCTAGAATTAGTGCTCAAAAAAGAACTGTGGACCCTTAGGGACAGACATTGTGTGCTTTTCTTTAAAAATCAAAAATAAAGGCTTGGTGACAGGTGCAGTCCTGTGACTGTTCAGCAGTGAAGTCAGCTCCTTGTCTGTCTCTCTGTCCAGACTGGCCGGTGTTTGGTGACCTTGATAACATCGCACCCAGAGACCACGACCGTCTGGACAACCACCGGGTGAGAGGGGAGGCAGGCTTTAGGCTGCAGCCCCGGCAGGGTGGGAGGAGCGGGCTCTCTTCTTAGGAATTGAGGGTCAACCTAGATTCAGGTGGGCAGCCCTGAATCTAGGGTACCCCAGGGGGGCACAGGATCAGGGCAGCAGGAGGATGCAGCTGTATCTCAGCCTCCTGCCCAAGGCAGAGCTTTCCCAGGAAGAGCTCGGTCCACCACAGTGCTGGAGAGGGTTAAGGAAGAAGTGTTCCACACCACCAGTGCCACCTTCCAGTAAATGCCAGGCTCAGCCCTGGGTTCACTGTGGCCGTGCATGTGTGGTGGGTTGACTCCTGGGACCCTGTCCAGAGTCTCAGGTGTGAGACACAGCACTGATGCTCTCTAACTGGATAGACAGAATGTTTTCCGCAGCTTAAGTTTGACCCTGTGGTGATAAACTAAAGGCATGGTGTTCACATTCACTTAAGTAAATGCTATGACATCAGGTTAAAAATGTATAAACCAACAGACTTAGCTGAAAAGTCATGCTTGTAGATGCCGCTGCTGCACTTTGCATTGTACTCCCAGATTGTGTCAAAAGCTCAAGTTCACTTTTTTTTTTCCATTTTGAGAACAGGGTCTTGCTAAGTCACTAGATTAATGAGGCTAGACTTGAGCTTGTGATTCTCCTGCCTCAGCCTCCTAGCCAATATTTTTGTTTTTAACGCCTTTAAAAAATTAAAACCCTAGGGCTGGGAATTTAGCTCAGTGGCGCAATGCCTGCCTGGCAAGTACGAGGTCCTGAGTTTGATTCCCAGTACCCCAAAAAAAAAAATTTTTTTTTTAAACTTTGGATTTGACAGAGTTGAATGGTAGATATATGGGAGTTTATTTTAGCATTCCTTTTTTTTTTTTTTTTTTTGCGGCACCGGGGATTGAACTCACAATCTCGCGCCTGTCAGACAGGTGCTTAAGTCACTGAGCCAAACTCCTGGCCCTGGTTTTTTGAGGCAGGGTCGCACTGTGTAGCTCAGGCCGGCCTTGCGCTCGCATTGTAGCCCAAGCTGGCCTCGAACTCACAACGCTCCTCCTACCTCACCCTCCCTATTTTAGCATTCTTAACTTTTGTTTGTTGAAATACTTCTTCAAAGAAAGAAGGAAGAAGCCGGGCGTGGTGGCGCACGCCTTTAATCCCAGCACTCGGGAGGCTGAGGTAGGCGGAGCATT
>RJWM01042187.1:0-14487 GCA_004363535.1 Dasyprocta punctata | reverse complement strand
TTCACTGCATTTTGGTGTGGCCTGGGGTGTGCACGTGTCTGTGTGTGTGCATGTTTGTGCATAAACCTGTGAGTCACAGTGTCACGCAATCCCCACTTCTCTCTGGTTGCAAAGCATCATCATCACCCCAGAGGAGCCCTGGATCTGTGAAACAGTTGCCCAGACCCCTGTCCCACCTGTGGGCTGTCTGTGGATTCTTTTCATCTGGAATTGTGTACTCCGTGACTTTGGTGCCTGGCTTCTCTCTCTGGGCTTGTTTTGAGATCCCTGAGCTGTGGCCTCTGTCAGCACTTTCTGCCCATAGTGGTCGAGAAATAGCTCACTGTGTGGTGGGCCATGCTGTGTCTGCCCATCCCACATCAGCTGACAGATGTCTGCCCATCCCACATCCCTCGACTACCGCGTGTGGCTCTGCCTACAGTGTGTTTTGATTTTTTAAGCTCACCTCACTGGTGGAGGCAGCAGCAGGTTTATGCTGGCCCCACCCTCCTGCCCCTCAGCTTGGTTCCTTCTGTCTGTCTGGCTCAGGGCTTGCTGTGGAACAAGTGTCAGATGCACTGACCATGAGGGACCTTGCCTGCAGGCTCTCTGAGCTCACTCAGGGCACTACCAATGTTGCACAGAGTTTGTGCAAAAGCCTGTGGCCAATTCCAAAGTAAACTTCTGCCTTCTGCTTGTGTCAGACTCGGTCTGTGAGTGTTGTCCCTTGAATTCTATTCCCAGCTTTCCTGCAGAGTGGCTGTCTTTCACAGTGCCAGGTTCCTCTCTGGGACTCTGTGTTCATCCCCCACCTCCCACCTTGGGCTCGGCCAACTGTGGTCAACTGCTTTCCACTCGAGCACCAGCGACAGGCTGTCACTGGATGGCGTCTCATGGCGACCCACAGCCACCTGTAGGCATGAACACCGTCTTTCACTTTCAGTGTTAAATAGTCCAGCCTGACCTACACCAGAATTCTCCTCTCCGCTTTGGATCTTTTCCCTTAGGACGCCCCCCCTTGAGTGACTTTTGTCCCCTGGCCACAGAGCCTGATCCTCTGCCTCTGCCTTGGCCATTTCTTCTGCTTCTTTGAGGGCCCCTAACCCTAGAGTCTTATGTGTGGTGCTTGGGACTTGCTCCTGAGCTCTTTCTCACCTCTCGCTGTCTCTTCCTAGCGACCTTGTCATCCTGTGGACGCCCGCCTTACCTGTGTCTGTGATCCCTAAATTGTTGTTTACCCTCTGCGTCTCCCTGCAGGGTCCAGGAGTGTGCATCTGTCTGTCTCCTTGTCACTTACACCCTTGTCTCCAAGTGTCTCTAATTTAACATGACTCAAACCTAATTATTGATTTCTCTCCATTTTAACCTGCAATTATATCAGTCATTACCATTTTAGTAAATGTTATCATTATCCATCCTTTGTCCACGTCCATTATCCATTTGTTATCCATCCTGGAAGCCTACACTGGGAAGGCAGGGCTGCAGGGAACAGGCGAAAGCGTACAGTGGGAACCAGAAGTGAAGAGCTGGCAAAGGGTGTTTGACCTCAGGTGCCACTGTGGACTTCTCGAGACCTTCCATGGACAGCGTTCAGAGGATGTTGCTGGGTCACTGAGAGCTGAAATACAAATGGTACTGAGGCTTTTCTCTTTGGTTGTTTGTTTTTGAGACAGGGTCTCACTTCAGAGTTCAGGCTGGCCTTGAACTCATGGCGATCCTCCTGCCTCAGCCTCCGAAGTACTAGGGTTTCAGGGGAGCGCCACCATGCCTGGCTTTCTTGGGTTATTTAGAAGAACATGACTAGATTATTACTGAGTTCAGAAGGAAAGGCAGAAAGTATGAAGATGTAATGGAAAAGAATTCGGAGGACATAAATATGCAGGTGTCCACTGAGAGGTGCAGAATGAAATGGAGCTAAAGGAATTGTTCGGTGATTGCATTTTATGAGTAATTAGTCTTCTAAAACTCAAGTGACCCCCTTGCTGAGATCACACAGTATGTGTTCACTGTTGTATTTAGGGAGGAGGCTAAAAGGAAAGAGGGATGTGTTCATGCCACGCGTGTTTGTATTTACATTATAAAACTTTGAGATGTAATTTTGGTGTATAGCAGTAGCTCCTGGGGGATAAGGCCCTGAAGAAGGTATGCACGGAGTGCTTAGGACTGGAAGTGGGGCAGGAGGCTGAGGCGCGGAGATGGCGTGTTGGTCCAGAGGCAGAGACAGAAGGTTCTCTTGCTGTGGGATGGATCTGTGTCTTTTGTCACCCAGATCCCCACATCTCAGGTCCCCTCCTCAGTCTCTGGAGCGCCTACACCTCCCACTTTTAGCGTTTGCCATGGGTATTTTTCACAACTGCCTGTTTTCCTTCCTCTGCCATCTCGTGGCCTCCGTTTCCCATCTTCGTCACCCTTTTCCCTCTGTATTTTGAACAAAGTTCAGTCACTCCTGCTGCTTTCTCAATGCCAAGGACTGCGCATTGTGCCTTCCATGGACAATGATGACCTTGGAGTGACAGCGACACGGTACAATGCTCCCAAATGTATGGCCGATAGAGAACTTCTAGAATCCCAAGGAAATACAAACTGATACATATGATACTTGTAGGGTGAGAGAAATTGGGGGAAAGTGATAAGAACAGAGAGAAAATAGTGCAAACAAGTGAGGGCTGGAGAGGCCCTGACCTGCACGGATTCACCTACTTTAATTTCTTTTCCATTTCCAAATGTGTGTGAATGTCAGCCACTGGTTATCCGTTGCTTTTTGTGAAACCGTTTTCTTTTACTTCATGGATAACAAATGGAGGGAAAGAACACAGGTCTGCTTCCTTGTAAAAGGGAGAGATAACAAACTCCTGCCTTTATAAATAATTTTCATAGAGAGGCTTGTATCTTGTGACGTTGAGTTCTCTGAGCTGGGAATGGAAAAGTATTGTGTCCTGAAATTCTGAAGAAATCATAAGCAATTTTAAAATAGGAACTTTCACCTTTTTTAGCTATTTACTATAATGCCATTTCAGACTTTAAAAAAATTTAGAAACTTGTAAGACATGGGACAATTTTGTTAGTTTCTCTCTCTCCTTCCCCACTCCCTCCCTCTCTCTCTTTCTTTCTCTCTCTCTCTTTCCCTCCCTCTCTCCCCTGAAGTGCCTTGAGTTGAACTTTAATGAAGATGCAATGATCATATTGGTAAACAAAAACCAGAAGCAAATAGACGGTACCCAAAAGCCCTGTGATTTCATTTTTCACACTACATTTCCTTGACACCTGTGCTTCCGTGAAAGTCACAAGTCGCCATGGGAACCCTTTGGCAGTAACCAGGCTGATCATTATAACCCCATTGAGAAGCGATTTCATATTCTGATAGATTACTTAATAGTAATTACATTGAACTTGCCATGTAATTAGGTGTTTATTTGCCACATAACTTTTATATTTCATCAAAACGATGTGATTTACACACAGCAAAGGTAATTATCCTGTGATTATGAGGCTGTGACCTTGAACTGTACTTTAATAATTAGGTTCAGTTTCAGAGGTAATTAAGCCGGTGGGCAGAGCTTGCTGGGCGAGTGGGCCCGCACTGCACGGGGGTGAGCACTCCCGTCCACGGGGGCCACATGTGACAGTCAGTGATGACCCTCCTGTGACAGCTGACATGGGGCCAGGGCTGTCACCTCCCCGAGCACCTCCACTCTGCCTGAGGATCGTGCTGTGTGTGCTGGACTTGGGTCCTGAAGCCTCAAGCCCATGGCCTGCTACACATGGGATTCCTGGGGCCTCAGTGATGGGGACAGGGAGGAGGCTAAGTTTGCCCGGGCTGTGGGAGGAGCTCGGTGGGTATGTGAAGGACTAGCCACTCCCGAGACGGCATTGAGGACAATCCCCACTTTGGGCTATGCAGATGCGTTCAGCTGACAGGAGGACAGTGGGACCTGCCTCGCCGCCCAGGAATCACCGCCTGGCTGAAGTGGAGACCAAAGCTCCAGGGAGTGGGGGAACCTGGCTTGCAGAACTGTGGGTTCACCGTGGACGTGCAGGCAACCCTGACTTGCTGTGCTTCTGATTGTGCGCTGAGACTGTGCAGCCTGAGACCTGGTGTGGAAGCCAGAGTGGCCGTGGTGGTGATCAGCATGACCATGGGACACGTTCTCAGTCCTTACTCTCGTGTCCCCGCACTGCCTGTGATACCGGGGCCAGTTCATGTCAGAATGCGCCCTGGTGGGAAAGGGCTGAGACTGTTGGCACTGTCCCATCTAACTGTTAAATCAGGGGCTCCCAAGGAGACTTCTAAAGGGTCATTTCGAGGAAATTTCAACTCAGGCACCCTGTGGGATATGAACACAGATGTGTGTGCAGGTGTGCATGCGGGCTTATGGTACTAGCACCCAGTGTTAAATATGCTTGTCACAGTTGGGTGTGGTGCTGTGCACCTGTAATCCCAATACTCAGGAAGCTGAGGCAGGAGGAGCCCTGGGAGTTCAAGTCCAGCCTGGGCTACATAGTGAGTTCAAGGACAGCCTGAATCACGTAGTATTTAGTTTGCCTCAAACAAACGAAAACAAAAAAAGCCAAAAAACAAATATGCTTGTTATCTCATTAATCACTAAGCTTTTTGATTTTTAAAGAAACTTCCAATGAAAGCATTAAAGGTATCAGAATTTTTCCTTGGTGATTCTTTAATTACCTATCAGATTCTGTCACATTACTATTTTAAAAAGCATCACCCATCAGTTGGGTGTGGTGGTGAACTTTATTTTTCATGAAAGAAACGTGCCCACTTTCACATTTTTTGTGTATCTTCATTTTTAACTTATTTCAACTAGTGATTTATCTGAAGTCTGTTCTCTGGATTTTCTAATTGTTGACACTTGAAGAACTTGACCACTCACCAGAATCTATTGTTTGTAATTACTTACAGTTAGTTTATGTTCCCAAATTTATGACAACATTTACTGTGGCCCATCTATTTGATTAGGCATATTCTTGTGATTATAATATTGCTTCGAAGATTAATTTACTAAACATATAATTTGATACTTTTAATTAATCACATGCCATAGTCTGAAGCTCGTGACGTAACCTAATGGTCAGGACCTACAATTTATGAGCTATTAATTACCCATTAACTTATCCATTCACTTGACCTGCAGATCCATCAGCGTGATTGAGAGGAGAGACCTACCATGATCTGAAAGGTATTTTATATAACTTTCAAAAAAAATTCCAGGAAAAGTTGATCCCTGGATAAAAAGAGAGTGGAAGAAAAGTTCATTAATTTTTAGTGTGTGTTACCAATTTCCACCCCAAAACATGTAGCCATTGCTTTGGATAGCATTAAACTTTCATAGTTGTCCCCTAATGACATTGGTTAAGTGACAAGACTAACTCTTTTTTTCTTATCCTAAAAAAAAAAAAAAAAAAAGAGGGAGGGAATTGTAAATGATTTTTGCAGATCCTTGGAATGCATGATATTGAGCATAAATTTTAATTGGGCTTCATTTACTAAGTGCTGTATTACCTCATCCTTTAGTTTTAACTATGGATTTTCTATAAATCTTCATACAGCTAAACATGATAAACTGCTCAACACATCACAGAACAAGGCAGTGCTTATTAGCACTTGAGAAGTTATTGATTCCTTGTCTTGATTAATCTTTTATGGGTCTCTGTGGTATTAATTCCAGAAAAAAGTCTCCAGGTTCTACCACAACAGAGCTCATTTGAAGTTCCTACTTCAATTATGAGATTTTTGATGCTACTGCTATTAGTCTAACTTTGACTTTTCTGGCTCTGACTCTTTTTTTTTTTATTTTGGTATCTATTTATCAACAATAAGCATTTTAAAATTGAATTTATTTTAAGATGTGCCAGTAAGATGTGACCCAAAAGTGTGTTTTACACTTAAGAGCACAAAAAAGAATTTCTTTTATGCCTTAAAATAAAATTCATTTTCTTTCATTATGTAAATTAAAAATTTTATACAGATACCTTTCTGGTGAGAGCTCTCTTTTTAACATGAGAAATGAGTTCTATTGTTTTCAGAATCATACAGTTCTCCCATACTGAATTTTACTGTTGGTCCCACATAAATGCTGTTAAACCTAGAAATCTGTTAATCAAGTACCTGAAGGAAAGAGCAGAATGGAGGAAAGATTTGCTCCAGGCTGTGGTTCCAGAGCTTTCAGCTTCTGGCTGGTTGGCTCTGTTGCTATCTGGCATGTGGGGAGGCGGCACGGCAGGGAGGGAGAGTGTAGTGGAAGAAACTGCTCGCCTAATGGTGACTGGGAAGCAGAGAGAGAGTGAGCAGAGTCAAGGCCTAATATCTCCTTACCCCTACTGAGTCAAGTTCCATGAAGACCCAACTTGGGAAGTTATTGATTCTTTATCTTGATTAATCTTTCATGACTCTCTGTGGTATTAATTCCATGGAGACCTAGCTTCCTTCCATGGAGACCAACTTCATCCCCCAGAGATCCGACTTGGAGACCAACTTCTTTCCAATGGAGACCCAGCTTCCTCCCATGGAGACCACCAACTTCCTCCCACAGAGACCCAACTTCCTCCCAGTGGAGACCAACTTCCTCCATAGAGACCCAGCTTCCTCCCAATGGAGACCAACTTCTTCCCACAAAGATCTGCCTCCTAAAAGTTCCATGACCTCCCATTAGCACCACAGGCTTGGGACCAAGCCATTAGTGCATGAGCCTTTGGGGTATATTTAAAGTCCCAGCTATAGCATGAGGCTATCAGGCTGTGAGACTGCAGTGTGGGTAAAGCTTTAGTATCTTTACAAATGGCCTGTAGCACCATGGAGGTTGCAGAATTCCTGTTGCAGGATGGATACAGGAGGCACAGCTTGGTGCTCGGGTTTTAGAGGAGTCTGGAGAAAATGGTCATGAAGTACATCTTCAAAGTTCTTGGTTTAAGACAGACAAGTTCTTGCTAGGGGAGTCCGGCTGGCAGGGAGGGGTCAGCTGGGTCCCCACACTCTGTAACAACACAGTCTCAGGAACGAGCCCACCAGCAGCTGGCACTGGGGAGGGAGCGAGTCCTCTGGTTAATGCACAGCCACACCTCCAGCCTTCACAGTATGTTTAAGTTGAACACAGTGGGCTGGGAATCTAGCTCAGTGGTTCTAGCACTTGTCTGGTAAGTATGAGGTTGTGAGTTCAATCCCCAGTACCAAAAAAAAAAAAAAAAAAAAAAGGAATTGAACACAGCCACAGCACAGTGGGTTGGCTGAAGAACTGGCTAGTTGTCAGGAATACATGGGGTGGAGGTTAACACAGAAGGGAAGGGACCAAAGGGACAGGGGCAAGGCAGAGCGTGGCAGGATTGCCCCAGGGCTCTCATTATAGCCTCAGTTTCAGATGTTCAAAACCATATGATTTAACAACAAAGAACCCCGTGTTTAGCGCTTAGTGTCAGGGTGCCACGGTGACTGTCTGTTTCCGACTCTACTGAGTCGGGTGGCTTGAGCAGAACTCAGTATCTGTGGGTGACCATTGTGCCATGCATGAGAGGCTCCCATTTCTCCACTGTCCTTGCATCTGTCTGGCAAGAGGGACACCAGCTTCCTCTGCAGGAGGAGACGTGAGCAGCATCTTCCACTTTGCCAGCTCCATGAAGCCCATAGTTTACCTGAGGTCAAAGGTTTGGGGACCAGCGAGTCCAGGAGAAATGATGCACTGATTAATTGGGAGTTTACCAGTGGGGGTCATTCTTTAAAAACTTTTATCATTTTAACTTTTATCTGAAATCAGAAAGCTCTGGATTTGGAAGCCAGCCCCATCATTTACCAGTTTTTTGAACTCAGGCAAATGACTTAATTGCTTTTATTCATGGCTCTAATCTCTGCTTCAGAGGGTGCGAGTGAGGACTCAGCTGGGCAAAACGCGCCCCGTACAGAGGAGGAGCTCCGAGTATGGTAGCTATTATTATTTAATGACCTGAAGTTTTAGCTTTGGTATGATGTAATAAAAATAATTGAATCCTTCAATAATGACTGATGTTGAATTAATTAGTGAATCTCTGTGTGCCGAGAATCGGGACAATAAAGAGAAGTTCCCACACCCTCAGAGGCTGCATCTGCAGGTGGAATTTCCAGGCTGTGCCTTTGTTCTGGACCGAGGTGTGCCGGGGAGGCAGAGGTGGAAGATTGGCATCTGGAGACTTCAGTTTTCAGTGAAGTAAATGTCCTAGCTTTTTCCAACGCACGTGATGCAAACCCAAGTATCTGTGTTAGCTCAGGGTTCTAGCTGAGTTTCGTTCATCCAGGGAGGCAGGCCTGGGAGATCAGTGTTGGGGGAAAACTCACAAACTTCCTGGGAAGCCAGCCCCACCTGGAGTGCAGGGTGACTGGGAATGTTTGACACTTGCTTTGTACACAATTGGAGGCACGCCTGGGAGTCTGGGGAGGGCAAATGTAAGGCACAGCCCTCAGGTTCTGAACCTGCAGCATGCGGCTGGAGAAAGGTGGGCAGCTCGGATCCCGCAGGGAGGCCACCTTTGGGAGAGCCCAGGAACAGCAACTAGGGGCTGGGTGGGGTAGGAAGGCCCCCCTTGGCCAGGGCCAGACTGGAGGGGCTTTCAGAGACTGATGCTCTGGTGCTTGGCCACACACAGCCTGGTGAGATGGGCCGACTGGGCAGAGGTGGGGGGGAGGAGGCTGCCAGGAAGAGCTCAGCTGTGTGCAGTTTTGGATGTGTCTGTGGGCTTCCCTATTAAGAAAGAAATTCAAGTCAGTGTGGTATTGGCTCAGACAATTTATTGGGAAAATAAGCTAAAAGAGAAGAGTGTCAGGGTCTTGAGTTATATCAACAATGCTTTAAAATGCCACTCAAAAGCAATCAGGGAAGATGGCTAGGATCCTACTACAATGCACAGGTATTTCCTTGCTTCCATCTCCTCTCTTCTTCCCTCCACTCTTCTGTCTCTTTCTCCCTCCTCCCTCCCTCCTTAAGCACATCTTTACTGACTATGATGTGTAAATCACACTGTTCAAATTCCCCTGTAGCTCACACTCCAGGAGAAAACAGATCCCCCGACACACGCGCACAAACACACATGCACACAGACACCCTGGGGAACCAGCATACACCCACACACCCTGCTCAGGGGTTCTCCCTCGTGTGACCTTAGCTGACCTCTGTAGGACCTGAACCCCCAGCTGGAAGAGGGATGCTGTCTCCACATAGCAAGTGTCATTTCTTATCCCCTTTGTTCCGTGTCTTTGAGGACACAGGTTGTCAGATTAGTCCTGAAACCAGCATCTGTGAAGGTTAAGATATCCCAGTTTCACTCAGTAGCCTTTATGGTTGGGGTCACTATCTGGCCCTTCTGTCCTATACCGGCTGTGTTTCCTGCCAGCCTCACCGCTAGGTACTGGCTATGATGGATGGGTTGCCAGTCAGGCCTGTGGACCCATTGGTGGGCCTGGAGCAGGCCTGAAAGGGTTGAGATGGGGTGCAGAAGGGAGGAAAAGAGACCAAATACTGTACAAGGATTACAGTGGCCTTTCAGGGCTGTCCACCTGCGCCTTCCACAGCAGGAAGAATGTGCGTGCTCACTTTTCTAGGTCACACAAGTAGGTTTTGGCCAATCTCACAGATTCCTTACCTTGCTTCTGATGACCTGTCTTGAGGGTCCTGGGTGCTCCTGAGCTCACCATGGTATTCCACGGCTGTCATGGCTGGGAAGGATGTGTCACTGGGTCATTGCCACCTACGTATGTGCTGCTACCCACATGAGCACTGTGAGGTGCCAGAGGAGATGGGGTTGGGTCCTTCCCTTGGCCGTCTCTGCTCAGGAAAAGCAGCAAAGACACACAAGAGCTCATAGGCACAGGAAGCAAGAAAGAGAAAACGCTCCATCTTGTAATGTGTGTTAGTGTAAATCTTTCGTGTGCTTTTTCCAGAATGCTTTAGGGAAAATTACTGAGATAGACACATTTTGGAGTATTTACTTAACCTTCAAGTCTGTTGCTCTCTCTGCGATCTGACTGGAAGAAAGGGCGTTAGGCATGTTTACGTGGCCTGACTCCATGCCACAGCTGGTTGGACCAGAGTGGGGACTAGCCAGGCTGAGCCAGTCAGATTCTCTCCAAGATGGCGCCCCCAGCCCTCCAAAGGTGGCTGTGTCTGCCTCTGTTTGGAGATCCAGGGAGATCTGAGTTGCAGAATGGCTGAGTGAAGGAATCAAAGAAAGAAAAGAGTGGGGGGAAGGAAGCAGAGGGGCAGGGGCCAGCAGGTCATCACTCTGTCCTGTGCTGTGGACGGGGCTTGCGTTGGGCTCAGGGGTGGCTATGACTCCGTGGTGTGTGTGAGGCTCACAACAGTGGCCTGCTTGTCCCCTGAGGGAGGACGCGCACCCCAGCTTGGCCACGTCACACATGTATGCATTAAGGTAATTTTCCCCCACAAGGGCACCTCGTAATTCCCACCAGCTTTGGTTGGGTTTAATGTTTTCCTGTCTTCTAATGGACAGTAATTGAAATGGATTTATTATCTAAATTATTCCTCAGTTCAGGATATCACTTAGAAAAATGGGACTATAAAACGAGATCTTCACAGTGAGAAAGCAACCTGCAGCTGCCCAGGGGGTAATGGCCAGATTCCTCTGGCCCCATCTCCCCCGTAGATGGACTGGTCTTTCAAATTTGGAAAATTTATTATATTATAAATTGGATTTAATATCTCTTTACCCAATTGAGAAAAATTGTCAGGAGAAAATAGGCCCAGTTTTATAGGCAATTTTGGACGTAGGTACTTACAGATGAAAGCGTCCTGGGGACTGTCGTCCCGGTGACACCGTGGAGGTCCCTCCTCTTCAGCACCACACTTGCAATCTCCTTTGCTGTGTTGGACTCTGCTGATTGCCTCGCAGCCAAGTCTGGGTTCCCTTGGTTCCTGCTGCCCCACAGGAGGCTTTGAGTGGTGGCCAGGACTGGTGGTTCCCAGGAGGCAGGGGTCGGCTGTGGCCATGTGATGCCTGCTTGTAGGCTTTATCCCTCCACGCCCTGGAAGATGGAGGGAGCTGGAGCACTCCCTACTCTGAGGTTTCCTCCAACTCGGATCCATCCTGTGCCGGTCTGCATGGGATGTTCGACGAGTGCCCACAGTACTCTTGTTCAGAGGTCCTCATCCCGGGGACAGAGATGTTAGATGATAGAACTGTTTATGTCTAGCAGTCCATAGTTCAGGGGGACAGAAGAGTCAGGCATCAAATAAAGCAGCCATAGGAAAGGAGGGGCAGGAAGTGAGACCCTGAGGAGGGGCCTGGGCTTCACGGTGAGGATTGGGCAGGGTTCCAGGACCCTAAGGCACCACAGCACCCATCAGTGAGCTGTGTGCATGTGTATATGTATGTGAGCATGTGCACCGTGCGTGTGTACGTGAGTGTGTGTGTGCGCATGCACTCTGGGGTGGGGTCCATAAAGATGGTGCTGGAGGCTGTGGAGCCATGCAGGGTCAGATGCAGAGACAGTTCCTGCTGCGGAGGAAGTGGAGATTTTATCCTGTGAGGGAACTAAAATGTTCCCACACCAGCAGCACAGGACGGGCTTGCCAAGGTGGGTTCAGTTGACTGTCTCTGAGGGGCTTGTGGGGTGGTGTTCCAGGGACAGCTTTATCTTGAATACTTGTGGACAGAAGCCACGTGCCAGTTTATGAATTTGTGATGCAAAAGCAGCAGGTCCAGGGCGACGGCAGGGTACCCTGGGCGGCTGCTCTCCGGGCAGTGGCACAGGCGCTAGGGGTGGATCCAGCCGCTGCGGGGAGAGTGCTGCTAACCCTATGCTCACACTCCCACCCCAGCTTGAGTTGGGGGTGCTTTTCCTAATGGTGCTGGGTGGGCCGGGTCAAAAGCGACCTCTTTCTTTCATGTGAATTTCAAGGTTCACCAAGCATATCCGCGCCCGGCTCTTCCTCCAGAAACATCAGACTTCTGTCTGTCTTCCGTTGTTGCAGCAGAAAGTACAAACCAGGTGATTTGTAAACTGTAGATGTCCATTTGGCTCATGATTCTGGGGCTGCAGGTGTGCGAGCTCAGCGCTGGCGCTGTGACGTGACTCCCCCGAGGCGGGCCTGACGCTGGGGACCCACCTCCACCCGCTCACGACACAGCGACTTGTCAGGGCTCTGCCATCTGTTCCAGTCGAATGTCAGCGTGAGTTTTGGGGTGGCCATCCAGGCACAGCAGGTGATCCATGAAGCCACTGAACCTGTGGGTGGGGGGCGCCCATCTGCCGGGCACTTAGAGACCTGAGGGACCCTTCCAGCCTGTGGCTGGATCTCCAGAGGGAAAAGGACTGGGTCAAGTCGGGCCGAGGCAGTATCATGTGCACAGAGGGACCACACGCTCCAGGGCTCCAGGCTGAGCTCCACCAAGACCCCCAACCTGCTCACCTGCCTGGCTCCCTGTGTCAGAGGCAGGTGCTGAGCTGCATGGATTCTTCTGTCCCCAGACTCCACCAGACAGTGGGGATGTGTTTTGGAAACAACTTGCTCTCACTTGGGAACCCAAATTAAAAAGTGATAAAATTTTTAGAGAGGCTTTGTGGTGCACAGCTGTAATCCTAGCACTCGGGGGACTGAAACAGGAGGATTTCCACAAGGTCAGCGTGGGCTACACAGTGAGTGCAAGACCAGTCTGAACTATATAGACCCTGAAATCAGTATGGAGATTTCTCAAAAAACTAAAATTAGAGGTTCCATTTGACCCAGCTATTCCTCTTCTTTGTTATCTTCCTAAAAGAAGAAAACATGGAAACCCATGTTTGTAGAGGCACAGTTTGTAATAGCTAAATCTTGGAAACAGCCCAAATGCCCATCAACCGATGAATGAATAAAGAAGATGCGGATTTTTTTAACATAGTGGAATACTACTCAGCCATAAAGAAGGATCAACTTTAGACATTTCTAGGTAAATGGATGCACCTTGAGACTGTACTCAAGTGAAATAAATGGACACACATGTGTAAATACCACGTTTCTCTGGTGTGAGAAACCAAAACTGTAAATAAGGACCCAACTATAAAATAGATTTTGTGAAAATGGAAGAAAATGGTCAAGTGGGAGGGGGGATGGGGGAGGGGGCAGAAGGAAGGGAAAAGAAAAAAATGATGAGAAAAGAAGGGAAAATGGAAGCAAAGCTGTTGTAAATGAGGAGGGGAAGGGGGGTGAAGGTGGGGAGAGGAATGGGAAGCAGAAAGTAATCAAGCTATATCATGCAGGTACAAATTCCCTATGATGAATGTGATCATTATGCATATCTAAAATGTTCCAATAAATTTAATTAATTGGAAAAAAATAAAAAGGAAGGAGAAGAAAAGTTATCAGATGCCACACACCGTGTGCCCGGTGGTGCGGGCCCTGCTGGCCGCATGCCCGGCTCTCAGGCATTGTGGCTTGGGCAGCACTTGGCCTTCTGCTTCTCCTGGGGCCCAAGGCACCTTCTTTTGCAGAGATTTTTTAACACCCCGGCTGGCACCATTTTAATTTCATTAAGATGATTAGACAATCATAAACAGAACTTTAATCACCAACTACAAGGTGCCTGTGCCGTGCGCTGAGGAATTCTGAAATGCTTTTACGAACAGTCATGACCTCTGGCCTGGTTCCCTTCTGAGCTGTACTTTTTCTTCCAGCCTCTTCTCCCCTTGACTTTGACACTGCCGCATGCCGCTCCCGCCGAAGCTCCGGTCCCGCCAGCGGTGATGTCACGACTCATTCATCATCGTGGCAGCCGCAGTGAGGTCAGAGCGCCGGGCCGGCGTTCGGGCACGCTGGCCTCTGCACAAGCACACGTGCAGGACAGCGGCGGCTTCCTCGACGTGACAGGGGTCGCAGCACCAACGTCCCTCAGGAGGTCAGGTGGGGAAGACCAGGGCCGACACGTACTTCTGCTTGCCCTTAAATTTATTACCGACAGTGTGGACTAAAATCCATGTAGTTCAGGCAGCGGAGACAGTGTTAGAATAAAAAATGAAACTCAGATCTTACTGCCTTTTCATGATCATTGTTATCATTTTGGTAAAAATTCATCCAGTCATTTTTTTCTTTTCATGAAAACATACAAGTGCATCCTCAAAGAAAATTGCGTGTATTTGTGTCAGGTATGCAACTTTATAACCTGGCGTTCACGAGTCATCCTATATTTCAAACATGCTTGTGATTCAGTAAGTATAGGTTTACATCACCGAGTGCTGACTGGCCACTGGTCACCGAGGTTGTCGCGCGCCTGTCCCGGCCGGCAGGAAGACACACAACACAGTGGCAGTGGTAGGCAAGCTTTTAATCGTCCCCGGTGAAATACGCCCCGAGAAGCCTCACATGCGTCCGTCCGAGACGGCTCCTTCCGTGCTTCTCCTCCCTCCCCGGGTGGGAACTATCATATATACTGTCCTGATGTCCAATCACAAAGCAGACGGGGGTGCTTTCTCATTGGCTAGCGTCATTGGTAGCCAGGTAAGCATAGTTCGCAGCGGGGTTGTTTACTACAAAGCGGTCA
>RJWM01042186.1:0-14503 GCA_004363535.1 Dasyprocta punctata | reverse complement strand
ATCCTCACTATCTCCTTTTGCTTCTTCTCTGAAACAGATCATAAAATCAGAAAAGTCTGTCTCTAACCTTCTCCTTTCCTCCTCCCCTAAAAACCCTCATGCATTACCCTAAACTCAGAATGAAACAATATGACACAGAATCCTTCCAAAAATCTCAACAGTATATTACCATTAAGCCACACTTCCATGTTCTGAGTTTGTATTTTTACATAATTGTCCACAAAAATACGCACATCTTCCTCTTCGCTTGGGTCTTTATTTCTGAGGGTTCCTGTATCCTACAAAACTTAAAGTAAATAAATTATGTTTTTGGCTTGTTAATATATCTTTTGTTGTCAGAGTCCTGGCCAGAAATCTCATGATGAGTGAGGAAATTGTATTACTTTTTTCTCTCCTATGGGCTAAAGATCCACATTGTCTCTGATGGAATTTTTTTCTACATCATTTCTACAGGAATATAATTGCCATATTGTTATGAATTGAAATGTTTATAATGGAAAATTAACTTAAAAATTCAACAACAATAATTTGAATAGACAGGACCATAGAAAGCAAGTACATGCTATTAAAATACAGGGAAGGCTATAATTCAGATTTGGATGATTGATGATCTTATGTAGGAGGAAACATTTGAGCTGAATGGGTTAAATTTCGACAGCTTGAATTTAGCAGAAGGACAAACAACAGAGAAGTAGAAAATGGAGTATGTTTCAAGACAGAGATGAATTGATTTTTATGTCAAAATTGAGTTGTGACTTAGTAGTATCTTGGTATAAAAATAAAGTAAGAGAAAACCATAATTTAAGGTAAAAAGCATGCATTTCTTTCCACAGACAATGTTGACACACCTGAAATATTTAGCAATATTATGAAATGATTATGATCTGTACTTCAGGAAAAACTAAAAGAGAATGAGAGCAAGGAAAACATTTCAAAATCAATGCAGTAGCCTAGCTAAGAGACCTTATAAAGAATCAGTTTTAAATCAGTCAGAAATTCATATTATTATGTATGTGTAAAAAGTATACAAAGAACTGGATGAGTATTTAAACTTAAGCAATAACACAATCAATGAAAGTAATAGAAAATATTTGAAGGGCACTGTAGAAAATTAGTCAATTTTCCAACATTATAACAAAATACCTGAAACAGTCAACTTGTAAATGAAAAAGGTTTATTTTGGGTTACAGGTTTCAGGAGTCCAGTCTGTGATCAACTATCCTCATTGTTTTGGACCTGTGAGGCAGCACATTAGGGCAGGAGTGTAGAGCCAAAGCTAAATTTCTTACTTCCTGGTTAGGAATGAAAAGTAAGAACCAGGTCCCCACAATCACCTTCAAAATCATGCACCAATAATCTGAAAGCTTTCTGTTAGGCTCACCCTCTTAAATGTTCTTGCACCTCCCAATAGCATCAAGCTGGCAATCAAGCTTTCTGGACATGGGCCCTTGGAGGATATTCAAGAGGCAAACTATCTCATAGAGACAGAGAAAATATTTTATAAATACTTCACTCTCTTGTCTTCAAGACAAGAAACAGAAGTCCCCATCATCTTTCTTTGAAAAAAAAAAAGCAGCTTTATTGAGGTAAAATATTACATAAGATATAATGGGTTAAAATATGCAATCCAAGGTTTTTAGTATATATACATATTTATGCATCCATCATCATAATATAATTTTAAGACACTGCATTCATCCTCAAAGTAAATATTATGCTGACTAGTAGTCCCATCTTATCCCTCCACCCTTTCTCCTCACCATAAACAGCCACTAACTTACTTGTTTTTCTAGTTTGCTTTCATGGTTTAGATCTAGAATGTCTCATACAGGTCTCAGGTGTTCAAAGCTCGGGCTTTTGGAAGGTAATCAACTCATGGGGGTGAAATAGCTGACTTACTGTATGGAAGTGGGGCCTACCCGAAGGTGGGTCACTGGGGGCCTGACCTGAAATGGTATAGCCTCATTCCCAGCCCCTGCCCTTTCTTTTTGCTTTCTGGCTGCTATGGTTTGAATATATATTCTTCTGGCATACCTTCCCACTATCCTGTTTGTGCCTTGGAAGCAGATGACCATGGCTGAAAACCATGAGCCCAAATAAACCTCTCCTCCTTTAAGTTGCAGGTGTCAAGTGTTATATCACGGTGACACCAAGGCATCATAGAAATTTGTACTCAAAGTGGGATCATTATTGAGACTACATTTGATCAGACAGTTCAGAAGCCTTTGAAACTTTTTTGGAGAAGAATAGAAATGCAAACAGTAATGAATGCCAGGTTAAGGAAGTGCAGTCGGAAATAAGGATACCACCATAGTCAGTTGGACAAGAGATCATGTGTGTTATACTCTGGTAGAAAATTTGTCTGCATTTTGTCCATATCCTGAGACTTTTGAGAGAAATTTAGATTAATGGAAGTAGGCCTATTAATCTGGCAGAGGAAATTTTGAAACAGCCAAATATTCATGTGACATGGGTACTGCTGGATGCCTCCAGTGAAATCTACAGTGAAAATCAGGAGCAAATATTAGGAAAGATGTGAAAAGCTTGCAATTTCAACAGAAGGCATTCCTACAAAACTGGGACCATAGAAAGCATAGTTGCTGTAGAGATTAGCATTAAAATAAAAAAGAAGAAGCCACGTACATTGCTTCAGAACAATGGGAAAGATGGCTTGAAAGCACCTAAAGAATCAGCAAGACCCCACCTTCAAAGCCCCAAGGGTGCAATACTGTAAAGCTATCATTTAAGAGAGACCCAGTACCCCTGCTCATTCAGGGTCACCAAAGGAAATGTTTCTCTAAATTCATTCATTCAGGCATTTAGAGATCACTGCAGCCATGATTCAAGGGAGGCTGTCAAGTAGACTATTGTCTCATCCATGTGATGCAGGTTTTATGGGCATACATGACACAAATGTGGGGCCAGGGGTCAGGGAAGCTTCCATTCAGATTCCAGAGAAAGCCCGGAAGGCCAGTTCGACTCTGAGAGTGTTGTGTGTAAAGCTCTGTGGGTAAAGACACGAGTGTAGTACATACCCTGGGATACTGGAGAGGCTAGGAAAATGAAATATCTGCTAAAGAAAGCTACAGGCAGGGAGCAAAGCCACCCTAAGCAGGATGCCATGATGATTGCAACCGTCAGTGTCACAGATGTGCAGCTACATAATCCCTTTGGAGTTCATATCTCTGCACAACTTGCCCAGGTGCTGGACATGGAGCTATAAGATTTAACCTTTGCCCTGCTGGGTTTTGATCTTGCTTTGCCACAATTTCCTTCTATCCTTTTATTTCATTTTGTAATGGTAAGGTTTTTATCATGTGCCATTGTATATTGGAGATATTTAATTTTCTTTTTTATTTTTTACGGGCTCACAACTAAGAGTTTTGCCTTACGTCTCAGGACATGTTGATATTGAACTTTTTGGCAATGCTGGAACTATTAAAACTTTGGTGACTTTAGAGCATGACTAACTGCACTTTTCATAAAGAGACAGACATGAGTTGTTGGGATGTCAAGGGAAGAGTTATAATATGCATTTTTCCCCCAAAGACTCCTCTGTTCAAAGATGGTATTTTGTAGGGTGGCTGGATTATGGAGGCGCTATAGCTGACTTGCCGTGAGGAGATGGGGCCTGGTTGAAGATGGATCACTGGGAGCATGATTTAGAAGGTATATTTTTGTTTTGCCCCCCCCCCCATATCCTGAATGCCATGGGTTGGTCATATTTTCCTACACCATGGTTTTCTTCCATCCTGTTTTTGCCTCAGAGCCAGCTGACCATGAGACCAAAGAAACTTCTCCTCCTTTAAATTCTATGTGTAGGTTACTGTGTCCTAGTCGGTGGGTGGTATCTAAAACACTTGTGTTCTCTGCCACCTTCTTAACTAATAGGGCAAAACTTTTAAATTATAAACGTTTGTTTGGGTAAACAATTAGTTTTGAGCTTGTTCTTTTCTCTTGTTTCTGTTTTATTCAAAAACACATATCACGCATGTTTTTAAGGCACTTTTATCTTCTACTCACTTTACATGGATTGAACACAGAGGTCCTAGTACTACTGCAGAAACCAGAAAAATCAATAATTCATGCTAGAGGAACTAAGTGATACTAGAAGCTTAGTGACTCCCTTATAGTTTCCATTTCTCTTGAGGGTGGCAATCAAAAATTTTGTAAGGAAGCAAAGGAATGGTCCTCATGAGCCTGGTCCCGCTGCTCTGGTTTAGGTCCACACTAGGTAATGAGACATACTAGATTGGAGTCTTCGTGATCCTCTCTAGACCGAGCCATATCTGAAATATGACAAAAGTCTTCTTTCAAAAATATGATAAACTTTTCATGAGAGTCTTCCAAAGGTCTCAGTTGAAACTAAGGTTCCTAAAAGTTCTTACAAAACCCTCATATCTTCTCAAGAAATTCCAGATATCTTCAAGCTAATAATTGACCCTAATCTTTTATGGAGGACAATAAATTTAGAAATATTTGGTTCATATTTTGTGATTATAGTATTTGTGAGAAAGAAAGGACAACTATTATTGACAGTATCCTTACAAATGAGGAAATTCATTTGGCAAATTCCATAGCATATTCACATTAATTCTCTACAACCTCCCAGATGAATTTATAAAACTTTTTCAACCATTCAAAATTATTTTTCCAAGATTGTTTTGGGAATTAAAGAAGATAATAAATTGGAACATAATGTAAATGAAAAATTACTATGCACATAAGACTTAATTCTTTTTTACCCTTTCTCTTGGTCCCCTTCCATGTTGCAAGTGATCTAACTTCCTATTTTCTATTGTCTATTATTTGGCATTTTACTTATACTTTCAGTTTCTCATATGAGAGAAATCATGCAATATTTAAGCTCACTTGCCTGATTTATTGCACTTAATATTATGGTCTTGAGGTGCATTCATTCTCCTACAAATGACTCAAGTTTATCCTTCTTTATGGCACATAGTAATCCATTGTGTATAAATACCACATTGTCTTTATCCATTCCTCTTTTGATGGTTATATAGGTTTATTCCAAGATTTAGTTATTATGAACTGTGCTGCTGTAAGTATGAATATGCGTGTATCACTGTTACATAAATGTAGCAGCTCACCATGAGGAATGTAATCACTATGTACTGCAAATATGCACTAAATAAAAAACTTTAAAAAGTGACATGTCATCAGTATGTGATATTGATATTTCTATGTGAACTATTCCAGATTCTCTGGTCCTTCCTATCAGGAGGGAAGAAGGTCTAGGTCTTTGAATATTCCTGTAGTAAATAAAACTTTCCAATGAACAGAGTGTTACATATCTGTGTGAGTCAGTAAATCTTTAGTAGCAGTGAGTCACTCCAACTCATTATATGACACACCATTTATACCCTCCTCCAGAATAGTCATTTAATAATTGATCCACATTCTTTTCAGCTACAGAAGGGAACATAATCCCAATGCTATTTATTGTCTTTTTTTCTTTGTGTATAAAGTAAACTGTCATTTTGAAAGTCCCTGCACGGAAAGGTCTTTTGAATTTCAGAATTGGAGGATTTTTTTAATCACAATTTTAAAAGAATGACCAAAATGCAGCTCAGAGTACAAGTAATACACACAAAAAAAGAATCTTGTTTGCAAGAAAGAAACTAACAGATAATAGCCATAACTTCCTTTTCAATGAGCTAGAAAAACTAGAAATAAAAATAAAATGATTTTTGAAGATAGTTTCATACTTCTTTGCTATAGTATCTGACAAAATAGGCATTAGAAATAAATTACTTACCCCTTCTGTCTCTCTCAGACAGAAATTTTCTGTCTCTCAATAAATATATTCTGCTTTTTAAAAAAAGAAATAAATTGCTTAGTACTCACATGTTATTTATAATTCTTAACTGGTTTTAGCACTTCTCCTGATATTTTGCTTGCATGCTACACAGCAACTCCTGAATTTAACAAAGGCCCTTTCAAGACTGTTTCTGTGATGATTAAGTTGGTTTTACCTCTTTGCAATGTTCTAAAACTGTGAATCAAGGAAACTTCAGTGGTATTCACAAATGAACCAACTATTTACATAACTCCAAGTTTTTAAAGACTATTGTATTTCATTATATGAAATAGTTCCTTAGTTTTTGTTCACTTAAAAAATAGATTGGAAACTGTGCATATAGTAACTTTTCTTTCAGTGATACAGTTAAGTAATTTCTTTCATTATAATGTAATCCATTATATTCAGACCAATCCATAATTATAAGATTTATGTAAGAAAGTTTTTAAAAGTCTATTGTACTATAAACACAAATATTTGATTTTATGGCTACTTAAACTTTCCAATAATACTAGGAGTTAGACAGTTGAGTCAATTAGTATTTCTAAAAAGGTTTCTTAGAGTAATAAAAATAAATAAATATGGCATTATAATACTAGAATATCAAAGAAAGTATAACTTTTACATGCACATTTGAATATATGTCCAAGTTGTGATCCTTATAATTGTTATTGGACATGCATAACTATATATACGTATACATATATACACACATCCTGCTTAGTCTTATGTTCAACATAGAATCCAGTTTCACAGACTTTACACCTAGAGGTCATAATTATTAAAGTTATAGCTTGAGCTACTACAGCTCCTATTTTTCCCAATAGATCTGTGATCTCTACCTCACAGAAACTATAAGACTTGTGGAGTTGGCTACAATTTCTCCTTCGCCTCATTGAGACCAAAGTAATGTTTTTCCCTTACCATCAGAGAAAACAAAGGTAACCTTATAAACACAAGGTTAAACATGGTTTGGATAACTAGATTGCTTTTGTGAGAACAACTCTGTGTAGGGTCACATTCATTAAAAGGAGAAGTCAGGCCCTCCAAAGAGTAACTGCCAGCAAGATAATCTAAATCTGTAGGGGAAAGGTGAAATAGAGGGTAAACTTGAATTAAATTGCACAGGAGGCAACTACCAGTTAGAAAGGATTATTAATATTGTCTTATTTTGAAGTCATTGTCTATTCATCGAATAAGATCATTTTCTCTCAATTTTCTGATGCTATGACATCAAAAGTCCGTATTTTAGAAAACAATTTACATTATTGGAGCCAAGTCTATTGGTATTATTATAAATTCTGCATTTGGGGATTATACTCTTATACTTTTGCCTTTCTTGTAAAGGTGTTTTGTCTGATTGAAATGTACTTTTTACTTTCTTTTTTCTATTGTATATTTATCTTGTCTTTGAAACATTTTTGTGACTTCTCACCTAACTATGCTTTTTGTTGCTTCAGTATGCTTTCCTTGTAAAGTGCATATGTCTTCATCTATGATACCTTCAATACTTTTGTTAGTGCAAATCCTCTGCTCTCTTTCAGGTCCACATGAAAGTGTGTAAAAGAATTCTACTTCTAATCTACCATTTACCTAATAAAAGTATTCTTTTTGCTTTGGAGCTTTCTCTGTGAAATAAGAATATAGCATCAAAGATTTGATAGTTATTTTCTATCATAAGCCTAAGTGTGCTAACAGTGTCTCAAAACTTAAATGAGGTAAAATAGTACAGCTCCTCTATGTTCCAATGCTAAACAGAAGCATTAAAACAAATCATAGTTTGCATTTTAATATTCATAAGCATTTACATTTTAGGTAATTTTTCTTTAGGAATTAATAAAAGTTACTAAATTAGCAAGAAATAACGTATAAGCAGTTCATTTTGATAATAAACAAGGAAGCAAAATTTATCCCAAATCTTATTTTCAGTTCCAGTTTACTAATAAAATAGAAATGAGATCTCGGTAGCATGTTTAGGAATGAACCAATCATCAGGGAAATGCCAGAGAAAAGAAACTACTCCCTCAGTGTTTCAATGATAATGGGAAAGTTTTATTTTCTATTTCTGATTGGTTGGATTTGGTCCAACTGTCCTATCTGAGGAAAGATGGAAATAGTGCCTGAAATAGAGAGAAATAAGAAATGCTCTAATGCATACATTGAGTTCCTGTGAAATTGTCAAATTTTGATAGCGATGATTTCACAGGGACTGAGAATCTCTTTGCTGATAAAATCAGATATTACCTAGGTGACAAGTGCATTGGGAGTCATATTTCATATTCATTCAACAAGTCCCTAGCAAGAAAGTATCTTCACATGTCTTGAAATGCAATTATTTGCTGGTTTCTCTATTGGTCATGCATTTCTAACTCTATTTTAAATAGAAAATAACAGCATTTTTGGACTCCTGTGCATAAGTCTCTGACACCATAAACTTGACCATACATATTCAGAGTAAAACAAGATCTTCCAGGGGCTTAAGACCAAGTCATAGCATCAGTCTGAATGTGAGTACATGTTCTATTTTGATTCTCTTTTTTCAAGGCCTGTACATAATGGTTAGTCCTTTGAAATCAGAAAAATCTTTGAATAAATTACTTTAATGATGTACTAACAATGCTCTATTAATATTCTGTGAAGTCATTTAGTATAAATTGTTTTCATTTTTATGGGCTTGTTAAGTCACTTTTTACAATGTACCAAACATACTGTAGCTTTAAATAGCTCATAGAAATGTTTATCAATTAACCAGTGTCAACCTGAAAGTGTAATGTCTCGAGGCCTACTTTTGAGGCTACCTGGTTGAAAGGAAGCAACAGTAGGATTGAAAGAAATGTAGCTGACACAGATATGGAGATAATGAAGAGTTTGACAGATGATAGAATCAAAAATATTTCAAAAATATGTTTGAGTTAGTAGAAGTAAAATGAAACAAGGATAAAATGCTTGGTCCCAATGTTGGATCTGAGATATCAAATTCAAGAATTCAGCAGAAAACAGTCTAGAATTAGTAAAAAGGGGCTCCATAAAGTGTTTTGCTTGCCACTTATGTTCAACATCAGTGGATACTGTGATGTCACTTCCTCAAAGCAAGAGAGGTGAGGACACTCCACTTGGCATACCATTCCATTAGCTGTATTCTGGAACGCAATTTAAAAGTAATATTAAGAGGGCTGGGAGTTTGGCTCAGTGGCTTAAGCGCCTGTCTGGCAGGCGTGAGGTTGTGAGTTCAATCCCCGGTGCCGCCAAAAAAATAAATAAATAAAAGTGATATTAAGAAAGCTAAAAAGTTTAGGGTTAGCTTTAATGATGGAAAGAGAGCTAGATATACAGTATTTAAAATATTTGACATATTAGAGATGGAAGTAAAAAAATTTAGTATCATTTGGGATGCTTGTAAATCAATTAGTTGAAGAGTACTATACTAATTCCATGTGTTATGTCTACCAAGGGGGAGAAGTTCCACAGGAATACAGGCACTAATTTGAAAATGGGGGAGAGAGAGGAAGGAGAAAAGGAAATGGTGGGGAACTGTGGGATTATGAAATGAACACCAGACATTTAGAACTATAATTTCCAAGATCCTGGCTGAAACTATACAGAAGCTGAGCACCTCTGATAAACAATGGTTAAAAAAAATTACGCATTCGTTGGTGACTGAACTAAAGAAAATGTAAAATTCAATCTAATGCTGACATTTTATGAAACAACCTATTTTATTCATCACTAAGAGGCTTGTCTTAGTTTCTCTGGAATTTCTATCAGCAGAGTTGAATTACTTATCTGTTTTAAAAGGAAATCTGAACTCTCATAGAGAAGTGTGTAAATTGATAAAATTACATTGGCCTGCATTATTAGTAAGTATGTTAGTAAATGCTAGAAAAGCAAGCAAAATGAAAGCAGTTGCCTTTGAGCTGTATGACTTGGGGTAGAGCAATAGTGAAAGTCGTATTAAGAAACACATTTAGTACCATCTATTTAACTATTTTTTTCATATTATCACGATGACAATTTTTAATAAAAGCAAAAAAGCAAGTTCTGTTAAAAATGTCAGTTGAGAAGAATATTTTTGCATTTTTCTAGGCATTTTCTCTTACTTCAAAATATGTTTTCTAATGCTTAGATTTTGTTGATTTCTTTTTTTTCTTTTATTCACACTATAATTTCAAACAAGTGTGTAGTTCTTCGTGCAGATAAAGATTGAGGCTATAAAATACATTATCTTTATATTTTGCTAGACCTTCCATTATAAAGACATTGCAGCGCTGGATGCAAAGAAGTAAACAGTTCACCTTCAGATTGCTTTTGAAAATCTGACATTTTTGTGTTATCCTGATTTCTAACGGACTGATCAATTTCTGCAAAGCGAGAAAGGAGTTGAGGTAATGGCTTCTGTGTGGTGAAATAACAGGATTGATAATAAAGTAAGAAAATTTATTAGCCAGCTAGACTACTACACTTTTTACCTATGCCTCTTACTCATCTTACAAAGGCTTTAGGGTCGACACCTAATGAGCAAATAAGGTGAAAACTCTGCTCAAGACTGTACTTGCATGGTATTCTACCTGTTAGTTCAGGACTTGTATGAGGGTCATGGAGGTGTGGCTATGTGTGCACGACCACTAGGTACACTGAGTGAAAAGGCGGCTACCAGAAAAACATTATAGCTGAAAAGGTCACAGGAAATACAGAGTTTGGTGAGAAAACTTTGGATATTGGAAACTCTCTTCCCCATAAAGCAGAACATTTGCTGAACCAAGGATAATATATGGTGCTGAGACTCATAAAACTAGAACACAAACCTCAGGACTGTAAGATTAAAAAGAATAGTCTTGTCTCGTGATCAAACTGTGTGAAAATTAAGAAATAAGTGGAGGAAGTTCATTGGCTTTTATCTGTAACTTATCCTGATGTAAAAACGTATCATCTTTTCCTCTTTTAGTCTCATATTGTGTATTTAAAACTTACAAAATTCAAAGCTCAAATCACTAGTAGATGTGAAATTTTTCGTTCTATATTTTTCCCAAAGGAAGAGAAACTCTAATCTTTTTTGTTAGAATGTATTTACAATACATAACACTTATATTCGTCGAAGAGAATAGGTACATGTGCATGACATATCTTAATGCATTTTATTGTGTTAATCCATTGTATTCCTACCTTTCCTCTTTTTCTACTTGTAGATCCCCTTCCCATCTGAAAAAGATCCAACTCCCTGTTTCCTACTATCTATCCCTCATTTTGTTTTTTAAAGTGTTTTGACTTTAAATTTTTCATGTAAGAGAAAGATGAGATATTTCAACTTGTGTGAGTGATTCACTTAACCTGATATTATGGTCTCAATGTACATTTTTTTATAAATAACTCAAATTTATGAATCCAACTGGAGTTAACGGCAAAGTAGCATTCTATTGTTTATAAATCACATTTTCTTTACCTTTTTTTTTGTCTGTTCATGAATGTATAGGTTGAATCCAAAATGTAGCTATTATGATTGGTGTGGTTATAAATATTGTCACATATTCATTGCTATAATATGATGTATGTAGTGGATTAACTGATGGTCAACTTGTAACACCCACCTGAACAGAATAAGCATGGTGCTGGGTATGGAAGGCTCAACTGAAGATTGTTGCCAACAGCACAGAAGCAGAACTTGAGGGGAAGATGTTGTGCTGTTGATTCTCCTGGAAGAGACTGTTACACTGAATTTCCGGATATGAACTCAGCCATTGTCATCATTGGAGGAGCTCAGGTCCTAACTGTCACTGAGGATGGCTATGGTTCTCTTTGGGGGAGCTCTGCTCCTTACTTTGAGTCACTTTCTTGCTCCAGTGCAATTCCTTCAGCCTGCTGGCACAGACTTTCTGGCTTCCCCCACTGACCTCTAGGCTTTCCCAGTGCAGATCCTTCATACAGACTTGCATGAGACAGTGTTGTGGGCTCTAAGCCTCCAGCTGGACTCGCAGAGGACTTTGCCACGTGCTCTAAGTCTTCAGCTGGGCTCATGCAGGACATTGTTATGAAATTCATGCCCTCGTCTGGATTCTTTGGGTCTCTAGTGACAGATCATCCACATTCTCTTGCATTTGACTCTTTGGGTCAATATTATAAAATAGTCCCATAAATTATATGTTCTGTATTAAATCTTTTCCCTTGTCAAGCCTGACCACAGCAATGTATTTATCTCTTATAAGAATATACCATAAAGGATAATAGCTAAATCAAATGTAATTTCTTTTTCTTTCTTTTTTTTTGCGGGGGGGACCTAATGGGGAACTCACAACCTCACACTTGCCAGGCAGGCACTTGTGTTGCTGAGCCATATTCCTGGCTTAATCAAATACAACTTCTAGATTTAGTTTGTTGAGAAATCTCCATACTAAATTCCATAGTAGTTGTATCAGTTTGCACTCCTACCAACAATGGAGTGGTATGATTTCCCCTGAAGTCTTACCTTGTTAGAATTATTTCTTGATGATAGCCATTTGATTTCTTGAAGATAATCCTAGTGTTGTTTTAGTTTACTTATCTCTGATGGTCACTCATGTTGAGAACTTTTTCATATAATTTCTGCCATTTGTGCTTCCTCTTAAGAGGGTCTATTCATTTCAGTTGCCTGTTTTTCAATTAGTTCTCTTATTTTGGGGGATTTGATGTTGGGGTTTTTTATATGCTCTAGATATTAGTCCTCTGTCAGAGCAGTATCTAGCAAAAAATGTTTTCCCCATTCTGTAGGCTGTCTCTCCACTCTGTTGCTTGTTTCCTTTGCTGTGCAGAAGCTTTTACTTTGATGCAATCATATTTCTTGATGGTATTTCTTTTGCAGTTGGAGTTCTATTCAGAAAGGTCTTGCCTGTGCATATATTGTCAAGAAGTTTATCTGCTTTATATTCCATCACATTGCTTCCATTTTAATATTTAGGTCTTTGATCCATTTTGAAGTTGTGAGAACCTGTTAATATACTGGTAATTAGCTTTTTTGGATCCTCTGTGCATGGTTTTCTTAAGGGTTACTCTAATATGGACACAAATAATTCCATTTAATTTAAAGCACTGGTGAATTCTTATTCTCTTTTGCATATATACAGACACCTGCTATACATTTTATGGGACAGTCGATATATATATATGGCAAAATAGAGAAGACAGAATAGGGAGGAAAGGGAGTTAGAAAAGAAAACACTGAGAGAAACAGAATAAAGGGAAAAAGCTTTAAAAGTAAAACAGTAAAATAAAGTAATGATATTACTAAAGAAGCAAGAGCCAGAGGAAAAAACCCAGGATACATGAACAAGTAAATAGACATCTTCATGCAGTTGCTATACCATTGGACAAGTGTCCCCAAGGTCCTTTTGAGCAATAATTGTAGTCCAATTTCAGGCAGCCTTTCGAGTTTCCCTCCTGTGAACGGTTTAATTGTCTGCCTGGAGGTGGCGAGGTCTCTGGCTCACTCTGGAGCAGCCTCCTGCTTGCAAGCCATGCTTTGAATGTCACTAACCACAGACATTTGGCTCTTTTCCAAGAACCTATGAACTCAGTCAAAGGGAAGAAGAAGATGCAGCCCAGTTTGCCTAGTTAACTTCCACAAGGGACCTCCCACTCCCAGTCCCCTCATTTCAAAGCAAATCCTGCAGTCATCTGCACATTTTCCCTCCAATAGCCTTCCGTCCAGAAAATTGCCATCATCCCTCTGACCCAGGCACTGTCTCTGTCCCTTTGACCTCAGACCTTTATCCACAGCTGATCCCCACCTCAAGAACACTACTTTACAAACTGAGTAACTTAATATAGTCCCCAGGCTCAGCACAGGGCCCCTTTTGCCTATGCAGGACCACGGGCAGTGGGCAGGCTGGTGTTTGGATAACCAATAGGAAGTCATTCACTTTCGTCCAGTTCTCTCCTTCTCCCTTGCATTTCCTGGGATGAAACCTATGGTCATGCCACCCACAGCTCACAGTGTTCAGTCTCTCTCTACTTAGGGCAAGGGGTTTCTCCTGTGATGACAAACTGAGCAGTGGGAAGGATGCTGCGAGGATACAGGGCTCCAAAGTGTTTAGAAGGATGATGGAGGGAGAGACTGCCTCTTTTATTATTGCTCTCTTTCTCTGACCTTGACTTTCGTTTCCCTAGATTCATGGTCATAGCTATCTCCCATGCTGGGTTTTCTCTTCCATGTGGGAAGATGAGGATATAGGAGCCTAACCAAGGGGTCTGGAGTTTAGCTCGGCAGCACTAACTTCTCTCAGGCTGTTAGAACCGCTCCCCAGGTGGTGTGTTTGCTGGGTAAAGGGAGTGCATGGGGAGGGGGCACTGTGGACCAGTGCTGGCCCTACTTCCCTTTTCAGCAACTCAGATATTTGATTTAATCCAGAGGATTGGCATTTCAGGTAAATTTTCTGTATTTGTGTGAATTACCCTCCTCCATTGCAGAATGCTGACATTATTTGGTGTCTCCTCTGAGTTTCTCAATGCAGCTCATTTCCTAATAGGAGTGTGGGAATCACCAGGAAGCATGTAATTGAAAACACTGCAAGGAGTATTTATGATTCAGTAAGAAAATTTAAAAATGAAGACAAATTTCCACATAATAGACATTGAACATTTACATTCTGTCACTTTTTTGGGGGGGGATTTCTGTACAATAAAAGTAACCTTGTCTTTGGATTCAGCACTGGATTT
>RJWM01042185.1:0-14503 GCA_004363535.1 Dasyprocta punctata | reverse complement strand
AACTTTTTCCCTTTATAAATGTATTGCCCCAGGTATTTTATTATAGAAATAGAAAACCAACTAACACACCTGCCACTTAAGTTTAAAAGCAGGTATAGGTAGTACTTTAACAATGACATATCTGTCCTCCAATAAAAACTACAGAACTAGGAGGCACTCTGGAATTTGACAAATGGGCTGCAGCTTGTGAATCTCCAATCTGGTAGAACGATACATATGTAAACCAAGATCTCACACTGGCTGCACACACATTTTGATTGCCAAACTCAAGGTCTGATTAAGATACCCACCTTCTGGTAACCACAGTCCCCACCATTCCCTATTGTCTATAAGCCACATCACTTTTCAGATTCTGTGCCATGATTCTAGGGTAAAAGTAAAGGTTCTTTTACCCAAGGTTCTAGGAAACATCTACTCACTCATTTACCAGAGCTTCTTCTTGTACATAAATTTCATAAACAAACACCAAGTAATAGCAACTGGTCCACTGTGATCCTAGGTATACTTTGGGACTGCAGACATACACACATTTGTGCATACATGAACTAAATTATTTAAGCCCTTCTTTTCTAGGAATGGAGTCCCAAGGACCCTGTCCTAACCCTTTCTCAGGAGTCGATCCAGTGGTCCTGACTGACAAGCTACACGGTAACCCAATCTCTGCATTCTGCTGACGAGACACACTCCGGTGGTTTATGAGCTCAGTGGAATCCCTCAATACAATTATACCCTTTTATTGAGTCCTGAACCATATATTATCATGAATACTAACCCAGTTCAAATGGTCCATCCCTTCTGCCTTAGCATTAGACAAAGCCTGAGTAATTACCCTTCTCATCAAAGAATGTGTTTTCTTTGGCACTGAACCCTGCTGAAACCGAATGTGCCTGTTGTACTCCTGTACTACACCTCCAGGCTCCAAGCCAGGCTGTCCCTGAGCAGTCACTTGGACAAGGACCATGGGAAGGATGAATGTCTCTCTTTTTATACAGAAAAGATTAGCAAAGAAAATAAAAAATGTGGCCAGGCATTGGGGCACATGCCTGTAATCCCAGCATTCAAGAAGCTGAGGCAGGAGGATCATGAGCTCGAGGCTGGCCTAGACTACATACTGAGAGCTTGCCTAAAAGACAAAAAAGACAGTTAAAACTGTGGGCTTCACTTCACAGTGAATGGCTGCCTTTCACGGAGAGAGCAGCCTTGGTCTGGGCAGAGGCAAGCTCTTGAAAAGCCGTCCCTTCTTCCTTCAACAAGCCCAGCCCCTCGGCTCTCCTGATGATGGTGCTTTCTTAAATACTTTTTTTTTTTTAATTTTTTTTTTTTTTTTTTTTGCGGCACCGGGCGTTGAACTCACAACCTTGTGCCTGCCAGAGCAGGCGCTTAAGGCACTGAGCCAAACTCCCGGCCCTGATGGTGCTTTCTTAAAGAATTCCAAATAAGGAGACACACAATTATTGTCCCTCATTAGTTCTATAAATACTGATTTGTTATTTGCTGTGCATCAGATATTACACTGGGTACTGTAGGTACAATAGCGAACAGAAAAGCCCTGCCTCTGACAGTGTGATGTAGTTCAAGGGGAGCTGTGGCAAACATAAGTCGGTCACCAAGGCCATGGAAGTAAACGGTCATAAGTGACATGAAGGAAAAGAATAGGATGCAGTGTGTATTCATTTGCTGGGGCTATTGTAACAAATTATCACAAACTGAGTGGCCTAAAATAGCAGAAATATGGGCCAGGCATGATGGTGCAGGAGAATTGCTGTGAGTCTGAGGTCAACCTGGGCCACATAGTGAGTTCAAGGCCAACCTGAACTACATAGCAAGACCCTGCTTCAAAAATCCAAAAATAATAAATTTTAAAAACACAGCAGAAATGTATTATTCTCTCCAAGTTCTGGAGGCTAGAAGTCACAAATCCAGGTGTCAATAGGGCTATCTTCTCTCCACAGTGTGTAAGGGAGAATCCGTCCTTGCCTCTTCCTGCCTTAGTGGCATTGCTCCAAGTCCTGCCCCCATCTTCATACAACCACACAACCACCCAACCTTCTCATGTGTCTTTTTTCTTATAAGGACACAGGTCGCCAGACATAGGCCCACATGTCATCACATAGTCTAGGATGACCCCACGCCAATTAATCCCATCTCAATTTAAAGCTACAAAGACTTTTTCTCTGAATAAGGTAGCATTTGCAATTTTCCTGATGTGAATACAGCTTTTAGGGAGCCGCCATCCAGCCCACTATTCTGTAAGAGATCATAACAGGGTAACTGGGAGAAACAGCACTGCAGCCATGCTCAGTCTGTGCAAAGGTCCTGAGACCTTCTGAGGCAACAGTGCTCCAAAAACTGAAAGAAGGAGAGCATGGTCAAAGCCGAGTGAGTAACATGGCCTGAGGTGTGCTGAGGTCTGATGGTGCAGACCTGTCCTGAAGGTGCTGGAAACCACAGCAAAGAGCTAGAGAAAACTGATGAAGTATTTGAAACAAATCACCTGATTAAATTTACATTTCATCTTGAAGATTTTTCAAAGAGCACAGCTGGCCTTAGCTGAAACCGAGAGTTATTTTGCTTGTAATTTTTGCAATAGCAAATGCATAGTATTTTATCATTTACATTGCTATATATATTAACTCATTGTTATGGATTAAAAACTGGTGGTCAACTTAGCACCAGCTGAATTGATTCAGCTGGTGTTGAGTAAAGATGTCCCACCTGAAGAAAGTTACCAGCATAAATAGAGACGTGGAGAAGAAGAGCGAGGCATTGTGGGTTCTTTCAAGAGTTGCTGTTTGAGCCAGGAGTTTGGCTCAATTGCCTAAGTGCCTAACTGGCAGGTGCAAAGTTGTGAGTTCAATCCCTGGTGCCACAAAAAAACAAAAACAAAACAAAACAAAAAAAAAAACTCTCTCCAAGATTTGCTGTTTGAGCCGCTGGTTCTCCTGGAAGTGCTTGTCATGCTGGCTTCCTCAATATGGATTCGGCCATTATCATCGAAGGAGCTCAGGACCTCATCAATGAGAGTGGCTGTGGTTCACGTTGCGGAAGCTCTGCTCCTCACATTGTGCATCACTTCCCTGGCTCCAGAGGGGAAGCTGTGTGCTGGAGAAGCTTGTCACGGTGGGCTTCTTGACCTGTGATCGACAGTTCTTGTCGGAGGAGGAGCATGGGACCTCGTTGCCACTGAGGATGGCTGTGGTACTCTTCAGGGCAGCCCTGCTTCTTCTTTTGAGCATGACTTCTCGGCTCCCGTGTAGAACCCTCAACCTACTGCACAGCTCCTTCACCCCGTTGGCATAGACTTCCTAGTTCCACTGCTGACCTTGGGCCTTCCCGGCACAGAACCGTAAAACAGACTGGCGTGAGTCCTTATTATGGGCTCTTAGATTCCCAGTTGAATTTGTGGGAGGCATTGTCATGCATTTGGGTCTCTAGCTGGACTCTTGCAAGACATTGCTGTGGGATCCAGGCCCTCGGCTAAATATCCTGGGTCTTAGTGTAGTGGACAGATTTTCCTGCACTTTCTTGTGTTTAACTCTGGGTGACTATTATGAACAGTATTACAAATCCTGTGTCCTTTATGTAGTTGTTCTCCCTGCAACCCCTGCCTACAACACTCATTAAACAAAAAGTGCATATAGTAGCTCAAATACAAACCAAGGCATTATGCAACTCAGAATCTGTGTTATAGGTTGAATTGGGTCCTTCCTCAAAAATTTGTATGTTGAAGTCCTAACCCCTTGTACTCCAGGTGTGACCTTATTTAGAACTGGATTTTTGCAAATGTCATTAAGTTAAGCTGAGGTCAAATCAGAATATGGTAGGCCCCAAATCCAGTGTGACCAGATCCCCTACAGAGGAAGAAAATTTGGACATAAGCATGTTTAAGTGGCAAAATGCTTGAGATAATCAATTTACAAATCAGAAAGGTTTATCTTTACTTAGTTTTGGAAGTTTCAATCCCTGATTGATCAGCCTGTTGCTTTGGACCTGTGGCAGCACATTACACTATGGCAGGAGCATATGGTGAAGGAAGTCTGTTCCCATCATGGTCTGGTGCAAAAGAGACAGAGAAAGCAGCACAGATCAAAGTCCCTTGGAGGGCACACCCTCAATGACTTACAATCTTCTCTCAAAGTTTCACCAGCTGGGGAATAAGCATTTAACACATGGGCCTACAAGGTATATTCCAGACCTAAACTATAGTGGACTCATGCAGGTAGATCACTTATAAACATGAAGTTGACCACGCACAAGCTAAGAAAGGCCCAGAGAAGACCCCTGCCTCCCAGCACTCATAAGAACGCAATGTTGTCACACCTGGATTTCAGACTTCTAGCCTCCAGAACTGTAAGGCAATAAATTCCTGTTGTTGAAGCCACCCAGTCTGTGGGGCTTTCTTCTGGCAGCCCAAGCAAACTGACACAGTATCACATTTTAGTAAGTAATATTCAGAAGCCTAGATTAATTAAAGGCAATCCCAATCCTTCCCAGCATCTCTCCCAGGATATGATAGGGATCTAATTCACAACCCACACCAATACCTAGTCACCCACTTTTTCCCCTTGCTTCTTTTTCACCTCCACAGCCTCTCTTCTCAGGTCCTGGCTCGACTAACTTTCCAATGAAACTTCTCCCAAGCTCCTATAATATAGTTTTGACCCCTTTCTCCCCCTCTACTTCCTGGATCTGTTCTGCTTTTCTCTCTAGTGGTTATTTACCTCCCAAGTACTCTCTCCACCACCCCTTCTCCCTAGTAATTACCTCACCATCACACAGGGCCCAGGAAGCCCCCAGACCCCTTAACAAAGAGGAAGACAGCCCATGAGGCCAAGGACATAATTCCACCCCTTTCCATCTCCCCTACCTCATATCTATCTATCACGAAGCAGGGGGACATGAACAGGAACATAAACAAAACTTTATATCTTGTCACTTCTCACACACAAATTATTTTTTAGTTTAGTTATTATCTCCATCAGAGCAGAAAGTGTATTTTTCCCACTTTCACATCCTCCGTCTTGAAGAAAAGACCACTCTGCACAAAGGTGGTACAAACTGATCCCAAAAGCTTCTCCAGACCCTGAGTCCTTGCTCCAGGATTCTGAAGTCTTCTTGCCCCATCTACAAAGTTACTGAGCTCAAACTGTCTGTTCTTAATTAAGCTTTGGCGACATCGGCCATGAATGATTGGGGACGTTTTTCCATCTACTCATCACTCCTAAAAATGGATGCACTCCTGCTGATGCGGAATGAACAGCCTAAGGCAAAGAGGCACATAGGTGAAAGAGAAGGAGAGTCACCAGGTGGCAGGAAGGGAGGAGCACCCGCTGCAGTGGGCACCCCACCCTCAACTGCAACTAGCACAGACAGCAAAATCCCCCCCTACCTGAAGCATGTTTTGTCAGTCATGCACAACCCAAAGGAGAAAGAGAGAGCAGCGGTAAGGGTCTGCAGGAGAAGCCAGGAAAAGGCCAAGAGGTTCCAGAACTCACTACAGACCCCAGCTCCGCAGGGGAAGGAACTGTGCTTAATTCAACTTTATACTTCCTTCTACCCGCACCTCCAGTTTCCCAGCAGAGAACCTAGCACTCCATGACCCTGTTCGGTCAGATGGATAGTTGGCTGGTTCATTGGCAGGCAGACTAGGTTTGGCTGGATGCATGAGCAACCAAAATCTCTATTCCTTTCCTGAGTGCCACGCTATGTGCGTGTATGCATGTGTGCGTACATGTGTGCTTGTGCGTGTGCGTGTGTGTGTCTGTGTATGTGTGTGTCTGTATGAATGTAGTGCTGGAGACTGAACCAGGGCCTTCACACTGAGTTACTCCCCTGTCCTCCTTTTATTTTTTAAGACAGGGTCTCACTAAGTCACTAAGATGCCCTCACTAAGATGCCCAAACTGGGCTCAAGTTTGGGATGCCCTGCCTCAGCCACACGGAAAGCTGGGATTCCAGGTGCACAATCATCTTTAGAGCCTTCTTCAGAGATTCCACAAGGCCCCTAAGGTCATATTTGTCTCTTTTGCTTTAAGGCAACTCCAACTTTCTAGTCTGAGAAGGAAGGTTAACAGTTTCTTTGAATCCCTGCATCCTCAGGGAGGCTCACGAGCTGCCCAGAGGAGCACAGTCGAGGCAGCCATCTGAGAATCTCATTTATTAAAATTAACATCAAGCATTTGTGTGACTACTTCACCTTTATCCCTTCTAATGCTTTATGAATTTCCTTCCTCAAACCCGAACATTTTTAAGCACCTACTGTGCCACAGAGCAGGTGGTCTTTCAACTTTAAAGCTCACACGACCCCCTAAAAGAATTCTGATTCACTATTTGCCCTTCGTACAAGTTTGCTTGACATGTAAAATTTTTATCATGTATTTAAATTGCACAAAGGGTGCAATTGTATTGTATTGTAAATATTGACATTTTATAAATAAAACTGTTACATCACTTTTTCAGTGTTTCCAATGGAATCTAAATAGCATAGCAATTTGATACCCACCATCAGCTATTTTTTTTAAATGCATGAACAATCTCTTCCTTATGAGTCAGAAAACGTCACATTTTTCTTTTTTCCTCATTGAAATCAAATTTATTTATCCTAATACAATTTTATGCTAGAAAGCTTTTTATCATCACAATACTATGTACAATTCTTAGTATCATAATTCCATGCCAAAAAAAATATATAAAAATAGAAACTTTTTATTTTCTGCCACCATTAGGCTCTGAGTATTAAATTTTCTCCTCTGGATTGAACTATCATTACAATCATTTGTACACATTTAATCAGGAAACACTAAAAAAATATTTTTTGAGACAGGGTCTCTCTATGTAGTTCAAACTGGCACTGAACTCACTATACAGCCTAGGTTGGCCTTGAACTCCCAGTAAGCCTCTGCCTCAGTCTCCCAGTGCTGGAATTACAGGCATGTGACACCATGCCTGGCTAAGAAACAAAAATATTTTTATGTCACAAATTCTAATATCTAAATATTAAATGTACATGTACAAATCATTGAAGATACATCTTAACTGGGACAAGGAGAGATCTGAAAGCTTCATGAACACTTGTGGAGGGTTTGGTTTTGTTTGGTAATTAGACTCAGGGCCCCATGTGTGCCAGGCAAATGCTCTGCCACTGAGCTACCCTCCCACCCCTGGATACGAATATTTTGAATGTCACTGTTCAGCACTTCAAGAGAAAGGGACTAGGTTTTCCTTTATTAAAGTGAGAAAAGAACATCCTGAAACAGTAGGAGAAAAAGAGAACCAGTCTTCATAGCAAGCACATTCTCAGGCACATGTGTGTTTGTAAAACACATAAATAGGAGTGGGGAATGTAGCTCAGTGGTAGAGTGCTTGCTTCGAATGCACAGGTCCTGGGTTTAATCTCCAGCACAGCCAAAAATAGATAAATAAATAAATAGATTCCTTTGAAATTACCTTAGCCCAGATATCCTTTGAAAGGTTTTCCTATACTACCAAGGATGCCAGTAGCCCAAGTTTGAAGATAGACAATTCAGGTAAGAGCAAAACTCAATTTTGCATGATTTCAATCTTGCAGTTTACATCTGATAGGGAGATGGGCTGTAAACCCTTCACTGAAAGTCTTAAGAGTAAAAGATCTAGAGAACTGTTCATGGGCAAAATAATGATCCCCAAAGAGATCTACATTCTTACCCTCAGACCCTGTGCCTTTGTTACATAACGTGGCAAAGGGAGGTAAAGTCTTGAATGAAGTTAAGTTTGCCCATCAGCAGGCCTTCAAATTGGGAGAGTGGCCTAGGTTACAGAGATGGGCACCATAGTATCACCAACATCCTTAAGAGAAGAGAGGAAGTGGGGAGAGATCAGAGTGATTCCATGTGAGGTGGACTCGGCCCACCAGGTTGGCTCTAGAGATGGAAGAAGCAGGCCACAAGCCAAGACAAGCAGGTCACCTCTGAAAGTTGGAGAAGATCTCCCCAGAAAGCCCTCTCTTCAGAATCTCCAAAAAGAACCCAGCTTCCTGGCACTCTGCTTTTAGCCTGGAGAATCTCACGTTGGACATCTAACTTCCAGAACGTAAGATAATAAGTCCGTGTTGTTTTAAGCCACTATGCACGTATATAGCTCATTTTGGCACTAATAAGAAACCAAACCCAGGAAAAAAGTTCCCTACACAGGACACAGGTCACAGCAGGCAGAAAGAGGTGTCTACTCCTTCTAAGGGCTACATGTACTATGGTATGGTCACATTCTGCCCAGCTGGAGGGAGACCACACCTGGATATATGTCCCAAACCCACATGGCTTGTTCTGAGGGCTGCTGTCAGTCTTGGAACTTAGACGTGAAGTTACTCAGCTACCTGCCACTACTGTCCTCACATCCACTCTGGTGGCTATGAGGCCCCACAGTCTGAATAAAAGCCAATCCCTCTCACAGAATCTACCAAATCCTCACAACAGCAAGATATACCATTACACAAGATGTACAGCTCAGGAACCTGAGATTCAAAGAGGTGGAGGAGCTTGTAACTGGTTGGCTGAGCTGCAATGGCTATTATATCCACTGTCTTGGGAGATTTCCAAAACTCTGGATTCCCGAAATCCTGTCATTTGTGGCAACATGGATGAAACTGGAGGACATTATGCTAAGTGAAATAAGTCAGGCACAGAAAGGCGAATACCGCATGATCTCACTTATATGTGGAAGTTTAAAAAAAGTTGATCTCATAGTAGCAGAGAATAAAATTGTGGTTACCAGAGCTTAGGAAGGGTTTGGGGAGAAGGGATGTTTAATGGGTACAGGATGCATCTGAGTAGGAGGAATAACTCCTAATGCACTGTGGGGTAACTATGGTTAACAGTTAAGTCAATATTTTAAGGTAGGTAGTAGACAGGCTGAGACAGGAGGATTTTGAATGTTCCTAACAAGAAAATTATAAATGTTTGAGGCAATGGGCATGTCAATTACCCTGGTCTGATCATTACATATTGTATGCATGTATTGACACTTTGTAACCCATAAATACATACAATTATTATGTTTCAATTAAAAACTTCTTTCAAAGTCATAAAAATAAAAATCTATATTCCTAGCCAGGCGTGGTGGTGCACGCCTTTAATCCCAGCACTTGAGAGGCTGAGGCAGGAGGATCATTGTGAGTTCAAGACCAGTCTGGGCTACAAAGTGAGTTCAAGGCCAGTCTGAACTGCATAGTGAGACCCTGTCTCAAAAAATAGGACTGGGGACTTAGCTCAGTGGCCTAAGCACCTGCCTGACAGGGGCGAGGTTGTATGTTTGATTCCCGGTACCAAAAAAAAAAAAAAACTATATTCCTGAGGTCCATTTCAGAATCACTTAATAAAATCTACAGGTATCAAATCTAAGAATCTGTCTTTTTTCTTGTCTCCAGGTAATTCTAAGCACTAAGGCCGATTCAGAGATCAATACACAGCATAGCTCTGAGCTGCCAGAGCAAACCCTCATCTCATCACAGGTAACTCTCAAGTACCTGACCCTGTCCTCACACGAGTGAAGGGCTGACACCAATCGAAGGCCAGCTGGGGAGATGTGCTCTTCTGCTTGGTACAAACAAATGGTTCTCAGCCTCACCTGCACATGAGAATCACTTGGGAACTTTTAAAAACCAAAAGCCACCAGGTGTGTTGACACACACTTGTAATCCCAGCATTCTGGGAGGCTGAAGCAGAAGGATTGAGAGTTCCAAACAAGACTGTCTCAAAATAAAAAATTTAAAGAGGGCTAAAGATACAGCTTAGAGCAAAAGCCCCAGGTTCAATCCCCAATACTAAAAAAAGCACCTTTCAACCCATAACCATGAAGGTAGAGGCCCTGATTCCAGGGGGCCTGTTCCCCAAGTGGGGAACAAGTTTCAGAAGTCTCTGAAGCTCCCCAGGTGACTTCAATGTGTCACCAAAATGAAAAACCACTAACCTAAAGTAGCAGTAAGCACAATGAAAGCTCATGCTATACTCTTGATAGAGTTCTAAGTGTCTGCTATGTGCATATTGATTTAATCCATATAACTACACTGATAGACAAAATTCTAATCCCTAATTTATAATAAGGAAATTGAGGCACAGAGAAAAAGTAATAGGGAGACACACAGACCAAGTAAGTATGTCTCTCATGGTTTGTGAGGCCAGAAAATTTAGTATTAAGGTGCCAGTCTTTGGTGAGGACCTTCTTGCTGCATTGACCCATGACAGGAGACATCACATGTGGAGATAGAGTGGGTGTGCTGGCTCGGGTCTCTTCCTCAAGAAGGCCTACCATCACGATCTCATCTAATCCTGCTTCCCAACAGTTCCACTTCTAGACACCATCAACACATGAATCTGAAGATTCAGTTTCCAGTCCCTGAACTTGGAGCATGCTATTGTGTGTATAGTATGGATCTGGGACGTCCCCCAAAGGCCTATGTGTTAAAGGTTTGGATGACAGCTTGGCATTATTGGAAGGTGGTGGAAACTTTAAGAGATGGGGCCTAGTAGAAGGTCTTCCAATCATTGGAAGTTGTGTCTTTGAAGAAAACATCAGGAATCCAGCTTTTTCTTTCTCTCTCTCTCTTTTGCTTCCTAGTTATGAGGTGAGCAGCTGTCCTCTGCCATGTACTCCCTACCATGATGTGTTGCATCACTACAGGCTCAAAGACACCAAAGCCAACTAACCACAGACTGAAACCTTGGAAATCATGAGCCAAAATAAACCTTCTCTATTTTAAGTTGCTTATCTCAAGCATTTTGTTATAGTGACAGAAAGCTGACTAACACATGGAGACGCACTCAAACTATAGTTTGAGACTATAGTCACAAAGTTCAAAGAAGGAGTAGTGGGGCGTCAACCCAGATAGCTTGGCTCCAGCATCTGTGAGCCCTGCATCCACCCACTCCATACCTAAGCCTCAAGGAGTGTATATGTCACTGTAACTATCCCGGTGTCAATAAATACAATGACAGCGAACTGTGCGTCCATCCCCTTTCCACCTGAGCCCAAAGCCATCTCTTGCTGTAAGAGGAAAGTCAACTGAGTGGGGCTTTCCTACCCACATTCTGACTGCACCCTCCCCCACTCCAGCCCTGGCCAGAGCCCTGGGACCCACAGAAGTGCCTCACCTGGGCAAACCCTACACCAGTGCGATCGATCCACCTTTCAGCCCTCGGGCTTCATATTGTCACCCCTGAGACTGCACACACACCTGGAGTAGGTATGGTGTTTTTTTCTGGAGAAGCCACATTTTGTCTGATTTGAAACATTATGTTCTTTTAAAAATCATTTTAAAACACTATGAACAGATGGGCATCAGGAAATGAGAGGAAAGCCATTTACAAAAAGGATGTGTAGAACAGTGCCCATCTTGTACCAATATATATGTAGATACATTTTTAAAACTGAAAGAATATACACCAAGATGCTGACAGAAGGCTGGTTTTCATTCTTTTTGATTGTCTGAGTATTCTAAATATTTTACAACTAATTTGCATTACTTTTGAAATAAGGAAGAGGAAATAAGAGTACTTTTTTAAAAGCAATGGTCTATAATAAATTAGGATGTTTGAAATTCTAACCAAAAGTATTTTTGTACCTAATCCTATATTAGTGAGGGTTGCTAAGGAACAATGTGCTGTAAATTAACAATAATCTCAACTATAGCTTTGAAGGGTAGAAACCAAAGCAAACAGAAGCCTCTGGACAGGAGAAAAGAACTGGGGGACCAGTGTCTTGTCATGCTGGCTCCTTTTGCCCAGTTCACATGAAGAAAGTAACTTTTTTCCCAAACACACACTCTGCAGAGAGGGAACAAGAGCAGAGGGTAAAGGCCCATAATCCTCCAGAGAAGGCCCAGAAACACAGAACTATTATTATCCCTATTTTTCAGACAAGAAAATTGAGCCACAAACAGCAACTCAACCCAGCTCACGCTGCTAGTAAGTACAGATGGGATGGGTGGCCTTTCAAGCCAAACAGCCTGATTCCAGGTGCCTCAACTTTGGTCATTAAATGACAACACCATCACGCCCAGAGAGAGAAGATCAAGGGCTTTTGTTCAGGTCAAAGAGCCAGGAATAAGACTCAAGGGCAGTTTTTATGCCAAAGTCAGAGTGAGAGGGAGTATTGACCTCACTTCTTAAAGCACAAGTAGGGTCGGAAAAAGATGGAGAGATATTAAGAGGAAGTAGAGAGAAAAGTATAAGGATTATATTGGCATTTATTTTATGAATTTCTGTTAGGTTTATTGCTTCTATAAATAGAGTGTCATTTAATGTTTATGCTTGCCTGCTTAACAAAAGAGTTATGTGGCATATATGTCGATGCGTGTGTGCATGGTTGTGTAAATGTGTACTACTCTTTGTGCGCATGAGCATTTGTGCCTGTGTACAGGCTTGCGTGTGACTAGACACACATGGCACATGAATGTATGCATGCATATGAGTAAGTGCATGCCAGGGGTATGGGTGCATACGTGTGTGTGCAGGCGTGACGGATGACCACACCCACAGGAAACCTGACTGGGCTGATCATCCCCAAACACTCCTGTGTTTTCCCAGAGGGAACCTAGCTTCACCGCCAGCAAAATTCCTCAGCGGAAATAAACAGCCGGCCCTCAACCCCATGCTGGAAGTGACAGCAATGTCTCCTTCTCTGTCCCTCCATGAGCCCACAGGGCCCTGCAGACAGAGGGGCTCAGTCCAAGTTGTTGACTAACTGACAGCGAGCAGGGCTATGGCCGGGCCACGGATGCAATTGCCAGGGGTGCAATGAGTGGCCGCTCTTGGTCGGACAACTCACCTTTCACGCATTCCTCAGCGACCTGAGAAGAAAGCTTGCTTATTCCCACTCGCACTGCAGACACATGACCATAAATAACTGTCCCCAGGCTGGCCAGCAGCACAGGCATCCCACTGCAGTGGTTGGCACTGAGAGAGGCACCTCAACTCCAACTCCTTCTGAGCCACTGTCAAATTTAACCCACTGTTCTTTTTTTTTTTTTTTTTTTTTAATTGATACGTAGGGCTTGAAGGTGTAGCTCAGCAGCAGAGCACTTGCCTGGTGTGCTTGAGGTCCTAGGTTCTGTCTCCAGCATTGTAGAAAAGGAAAAAAAAAGAAAGAAAAACTGACACATAATTTAATCATACATTTGTATGGGGCACAGAGTGGTATTTTGATACCTGTATACAATGCATGATGGTTGCTCAGGGTCATTAGCATACCCATCACCTCAGACATTGATCATTAGGAACAGTCCAACTCCCTTCTTCTAGCTAGCGAAAAATATACAGTAAATTACTGTTAACCGCCGTTCACTCTCCCATGCAATAGAGTGCTAGAATGTATTCCTCATATATGACTATAATTTTGTCCCTGTTAGCCAGCCTCTCTCCCTTCCCTTCCCAGCCTTTGGTAACCACAATTCTACTCTTGACTTCTGAGAGCAACTTTTCTAGCTTCCAGATATAAGTAAGGAGTTGCCCGTGCCCTATATTTACTGCAGCATTACTAACAATAGCTGAGATATGGAATGGAACTAAGTGCCCATCAGGGGATGAATAGATAAAGAAAATATGCTATGTATACACGTGATGGACTACTACTCAGCCATAAAACAGAATTAAGTCATCCTGTCATTTGCAGCCACATAGATGAGCCTGGAAGGCATTATGTTAAGCGAAATAAGCCAGGCACAGAAAGATAATTCACACATTCTCAGACTGGCCATGCCCTGCTATGACAATGGCCCCATGCTCAAGTCTGTCCCTCAAATGGTACCTTTCATGAACCCCCCGGGAAGGCATCCCACTTATTGAGGTTTTCTTTGAACCGAACAAACTACAGGAAAGCAAAACCCCATAGAAACTTCTTAGCAAGCATGGTTCCTCCTTATCTAATCCTCACATCACCAGTAACCTCAAAAAATATTACAAGTGTGAAAAGTACTACAACAACAAGCAAAGTATGTCCTTGTGTGGCTTGCAGGAGGCTGCACTCTGTGGGAGAGTGGAGCCACCCAGGAATCAGGTCAAAGGGGACGAGCCCTAAGAAGCATCTTCTCAGATCAGGGACACAGCTGCACAGCAGTTATACCCCATCCATGGCTGTCCTTTTCTCATCTTTTAAACTCTGGGATCATCTAAGAAGCAATGGGGGAAAGTATAAGAAATACAGAACAAATCAGGAATCATTTAGGTTATTTTTAAAGCACCCCAAAGAAGGCTGTTCACTCCCCATGAAGGTCAGCTGCAGAATAGGAACAAATTGTGGAAACTGATCAGAGGCATGATGGGGTGTGAGGCTGCTGATTAATAGAGGCCAAGGAAAGAAAGTGCGTGCTAGACTCAAGCAAATGACTCGTGAGAGTGTTGCTAAAGATGAAAATCATTTCTCCACTGCACAGGCACCCCACTGGCATCTGCTCTGCACCAAGCCCTGGGCTGCACATTCTCTGAGCAGGTGACAGGAGGCCGTGAGTTCACCCACCAAAGCAGCTCCCGTGACCC
>RJWM01042184.1:0-14503 GCA_004363535.1 Dasyprocta punctata | reverse complement strand
CATAATGGAGTACTACTCTGCCATAAAGGACAGACTTGAATCATCTGTAGGAAAATGAATGTAGTTTGAGACTGTAATGTTACACGAAATAAATCAGGCACAGTGGTAAATAATAAGCCATAAGCTTAAATGTCACATGGCTTCTCTTATATGAGAAATCCAAGATATAAATAAAGAGCACAATAAAAGATAGCTGAGAGGCAGTAGGGAGACAGATCTTTTGCAAATGTGGAGAAGACCAAGAGGTGGAGGGAGAGGGAGGGTGGGAGGGATGGGGATAAACAGAAAGCATGGAGATATGTCATGTGCATGCAGCAACTTCTGATGAGGAAGGTGGTTATTATGCACTACAAATGTGTACTAATTAAAAAATCAATAAATTTTAAAAAATGTTTTGCAAACAGAAGCTTTATGGATATGAACGAAGTGTGATGAGACTCTTCGCATTATAGATTCCTATAGCCACATCCTTCCAGTTGGCTGCTTTGCTTCATATTAGTTAGAATGTCTACACCAGATGGATGCCAGCTCCTTGTTTGGTTACCACACTGTTGCTACATTCTTTTAACAGTAATTTTTAAATTCAGACCAAAATTGAATTGTGGGTATATAAAATCTTTGTGTTTTACTGAGCCTACTTCAAAAAGATGGCAATTCTCTCATGCACAACCCATTACAAGAGAAACCTCTATGTATTCCTGACCAGGTCATCATGCACGGGTTCTCACACTGAGTCTGGAACAAGAAGTTGAAGACTGCGCTGGTCCTGACTCCAGCATCAGCTCTCGGTTCATTGGACCTGGGTGGTCACCTAGGGCATCTCAGTGGTCTCCATTTGAGAAGTGCTCCTAGTGAAGGCAGTGTCAGGAAAGCTGGTTAACGTGCCTCTTCCAAATGTGCTGAGGCTTAGGAGTGTGGAGGGTCACATACATTTGAAACCTCCGGGTTTGCTGAAGTTAAACAGGTTTCCTTGCTGCAAAACCTTTCAGATAGGCCAAATCTTTTTTCTGCATTATATGGAAAATAACTTTACATGATGACTGGCAAGTGGATTCCCTGATACCATTGATTTTACCAGATTCCTTTATACCTCGAGTTATGTTCAGTTCTAGAAATAGTTTCCCAAAGTGTGGCTTTCAGCTAACCTCCCTCACAGATACCTAGCAAGTTCACTAAAAATATAGAAGCCAGTCCTAAGGTCAGATCACGATCTAGACTCTTTTATAAGTACTGCATATGAATAAGCTTATAGAAATACATGTCTGCTCAAACGCTTGACAGTTGCAAGAGACAGTGTTATCAATTCTTTTAAACTGTTTCATTTCATAGCTGTGTATAATTATCAGAGAAAGTTACCAGTTATATTGTCTTTTAATGTAAATTTGTTTACTTTTAATTCACTTGTTTGAATTCAGCTACTAATGTGTAAAATAACCTATTTGCAATGTAATAAAGCACGATGTAAAGTTCCAAGCAAAATTTAGTAAATAAGCTTTAGATAGATCAACAATTAGAGTACACACATCTACATTATTTATAACATTGTAAAAAGAATACTGAATCTACACACATCAAAATGAATGATAAAACCTAGAAATGGCATGGGTATAAGGAGAAGAGAATTTTAAATGCTTCAGGTAGAAATGCTATACAGAGAACCTGGAGAGCAATATGACCATTGTTCATGAGGGAGTTACTGACACCAGACTGCTTCTGGAACAAACTGTCCGAAGTGATTCTTTTTACATAATGAACAGCAGGCACTGCACAACTAAAAGAAAGGACTCCCACAAACCAACTTTATCACCACCCCATTTGCTACCTGGCTTATCACATCTGGTCAATACCCTGCTAAAACTCTTGGCATCCAGTATTGGAAAAGTCTGAGCTTTTAAGGGAAAACCCCACATTCTATAGTAAGACTAGTTTAGGATTTCCCTGCTAACACCTACAACCAAGATCCAGTTAGACCCAGAAAGGACCTTGGAGTTGGAGTTCTGTGTCATTGGAGTGAGAGCCTTTGAGCCTATGTCTTCTAACACAGAGCAAAGAAAGACCAAGTTCAAGGTGGTCGGATGAGAAAGTATTTGCTATAATGAACGACAATATTCAGAGGAAAGGAGGAAAGTCCCAGGCCAAGACCTACCCAAGAGGTCCTGCATTCAACAACAAAATTAATCATTTATCAATCAGGAATGAATGCAAATATGGTCAAGCATCAAGAAGGATAAGGAAGTCAAAGTAGTCCACATGTAGAAGTTAGCAAACAATATTAATCAGATAGAGTTATTATAATTACGCTGAAAGAATATAAAAGAAATTTCCTAAAAATCTATAAGTTTTAATGAGAGAACAGAAAGGAAAACTCATCAAGGAAGTATAAAAGTATTTTAAAATCACAATTTTTGAAACAAAACCATAGTAGCTGAAATAAAATATCAATTCCATGGGCCTAATAGCCCATTGGGAAGTTGGAGATGAAAGAAGGAAAGACAGACGAGCTTAAGGACACATAAATAAGGCCCCACCTGACTGGAAGAAAGGAGGGAAAGAGGTGAAACAGATGAATCTTCCGGGTTGTGATGTATCATCAAATGGCCACGTGGGTGTATAATTACAGTTCAGAAGGAGATAAGAGGGAGATTGGGGAAGAAAAATATTGGAAGAATTAAGAGCTAAAGCCTTCCAAGTATTACATCACAGACCTAGGAATTCATCAAGAATCAAGTTGGGCAAATACAAGCAGAGTTAAGGCTCGGCATATTATCTGCAAACTTCTGAAACACTTTGTGAGCAGCAAGGGGAGAAAATGTAAGACTCTGCTGTGGAGGTGACTTTTATGAGAAGCAATGGAGGTTAGGCGACAGCAGAATGACAGCCTTTAAATGCTCAAGGAAGGAACAGGGACTCAGAATTCTGTGTCCACAGAAAATGTTCTTTACAAAGGAAGGTGATAAAAATCATTTTTCCATATGTAAAAGCTGGGAAAATGTGGTACCTGTAGACTTCCTGCATTTGAAGAAGGAAAACACTGCGAAGTGGACACTTGGATGGGAATAAGCCAACCAGACATGGCCCACCTTGCGTCAGGGCCGAGGGGTGTGCAGACAGGCGTGCTGGAACTGCGGTGGAAACACGAACATGATACAAGTGACGATAAGGACAGCACTGACCCTGCTCCTTCCCAAAGAGACACAGAAACTCTAAAGAAGGAAGCACCAGCCCTGACAAATCACATGACAAAGCCTGCCCTACCGCAGTGCTTTCCAGTGATGTGAACTCATGCATTTCCCTTAATCAAACAACACGCAGTGACATTTCTGAGAGACTCAAGTGACAGGGAAAGTATCTCCTCAAAAAGTCAAACTGAGATATTTGTGATACCACAGTGTTAAAAACGTCAAGTCGCTATATAATACCTGCATACGAGCTGTAGATTACACTCTGATCTTTATGTGGGTCCATTCATTAGATTTCATCTGTAAGTCTAAAGCTCAAAAGTTCTGGTGTTTTTCTTCCTTTTGGAGCTAATTTGGTCATAAAACCTGACCTGCAGTAACTGGAGGCTCTCTGAGGTTGCTGTTTATGACGCCAGGCTTGCGGATTTCTGAGTGCATGTCACTGTGGAAATGCAAGGCATTCTATGTACAAACACGTTACTGTTCCCAGCCATAAACTTCTAAATTTTGAAACACATTGGATTTCAAATAAGAGAATGGGACCTATAATTTTCTTTCTTCCATCTTTTACTTAAAAAAAAAAACATTTTTCTTTTTAAATTTTACAATAAGCATGGGCAACTTGAGCAAAATAAAAAAAAAAATAACGACTTAAGAGATACGGCTGACAAAGCTATAGACTGGAATTGTTCCAGCGTGCGGGCCTCAAAGGCAGAGCTATAATCCACTGACTCCATTCTCCACAGATCATGGCCCAGCCCCAGCCACGTGGGAAGGGCCGATCCTCCCTCTCTGATCCTCTGTGCCGCCCAGGCCCTGTGCCAACAGCGCTGCCAGTCCTTTGTGAAGTCGCCTCTCGGGAGGAGGGGGCCTCCACTCAGGACAGCCGGGGTGCAGCCCCTTCCCTGCCGCTGGCTGCAGCAGCCCCAGCCCCACACCCCGAGAGGCTGCACGCTGTTCGTGCCGGGTGCACAGGTGCACAGGTGTGAAGGTGATCGAAGCTGGAAGACAGGCACCTCTTCTTTTCTTTATAAAACACAGATATTTTCTCTGCTCTCCCCACCCTACAAGGCCGTTTGGGATCAAAGGAGAGCACCCATGGGAACCTTCCTCGTAAACTGCACGAAGGAAAACTGATGTTACTCTCCGGAGTATGAAATCTCCCTTCTTCATACCTGTGCCTCACCTGTTTGGTTATCTACTTACTCTTCTTACATTCTAGTGCTTTACTCTATGATTTCCAAACAGTTGTTCCCAATACGTTAGCATAGATTCACATGTGGTCTGAGTTCTCTCCCTCTTCTGTCCTTGTTGCTTCCAGATTTTCCTAACACGGGGTCTATGCAAATCGAGGCAACACTGTAAATAAGTTCCATGCATACTTTTCACTGTCTCTTTCCTCCTACAAGACCCTAAGCTCTGTGAAGAGAGGCATTGGTAGTTTTCTCCCTAATTATGTTTATTTAATGCAACAGTGTTGGAACAGGTATGTAATGAGCATCTGAAATAGTTATTAATCACATAGATTACATATATGATATGCCATACACACTATTGATTTCTATAACTATACATCTGGGATATGAGCGTACAGCTGCTGAATACATGCTAATAGCTGAAAAGCTCATCCAGGCCTTTACATACATTATCTCATTTAATCATTAAATCCCACAAAGCAGGTAAAATTAGGAAAACTAATTTTAAAGTTGCTATATAATTTGCTCGAGATTATGCAACTGATAAATGATACAGAATAGGATTTAAACCTAGGCCCCATGAAAACTAAGGCCTGTTTCCTGCTCTACCCTACCATTCACCCAGGATTAATACTGACAGCCATTCCAATAAGTTGTTCTGTATTTAATAGGGTTTTCGAGAAATTCCAGCCAAAATTAGAACCAGTCATTATGAAGAAAATCTCTGAAAATTTTAATTACATGCTACACTAGCACACATTGACCTAGAATTTCACAGGTAAACACACACTATTTGTAACCATTACTGCTGTAGAAAGTTCCAGAGTTATACACTCTTAGGTTGGTTAAATGAAAAGTAGACTTCCATGAACAAGTCAAGGAGTCTTAAGACTAAGGAATTAGATAATAAGGAGCAACTAAATTATATTTGGGTTTGAGGCATTCTTCTAAAATTCAGAAAATAGCAACATGTGCCTTTCTAAAGACTTGAGCTTAAGATTTTATTTATTCAACTATGGTATCCTTTCTCACAAAACCATCAGCTCTAACTTACCAAAATGCATTTAATAAATTTACAGACATTACACTGCTTTTCTGTGTGAAGGGCAAGAAGTCTAACCTTGCATCAGCTCAGGTGATAAGCTATGGTCATATGGATCCTTATAACTAGTTCTTGGTGATAGATCTAAAGAATACTCAAGCAGAGTCATAGTATTCACTGAAATTAAGGTGCCAGGATTTTGTAAATTACTAACGGGGATGCACCATGTGTTTTCATATTCTCTGCTGCATCCCGGAAAGAACTGTTTTTCCTTGGATTTAAATTTCAAACACTTTGACTCATGCTGGACACTGCAAGGTACTCGTGAGGGTTTCTGACCCTGCCTGGGTTGCAGCAACTACATTTACAAATATGAAAAACCGGGGCCCACTGTCTGTCTATCTGTCTGTCTGTCTGTCTCTCTCTCCCTCTTTAATCCTGTCGTGTTTGGGGAAAGAATTGCTTCTCAGAGACTAACGAGTTGCATGATCACCAATTGACCTATTTCTCTGAACCATTTTTTTAAATCATAAAATAGACTGTTGGCCATCAGCTTGCAAAGTTTAAATCACATACAGAAACAGGTCTGGAACATCTGTATGGTGTCTCTGAGCGCCAGACAGGGTCTCAGGGTTAAACCCCTATCTTCATAGCGTCCCGCCGTGTCCTCAAACACTGTCGTGGCTTCAGCTAACACCTTCACTGCCAGTGAGTCTCTTATCTCCATCTCTCACACGATCCTCTGCTGAAGTGTCTCTCTAACAACACCCTCTCTGCCTTATCCCTCTGGATAGCGTGCCGAATCCTCAATCCAATATGAGGCGTCCTTGAGCTTGGATTGCATGACTGTTTCCACCCGCATCACAATCCTAATCAAGTGATTTAACATCTCAAAGATTCACTTTTCACAAGCAATTCTACCTAATTGCGTTGCTACCAGGTTTTCATGAGATAATGTATTCGAGATGATCAGTTTAGTCTCTGCTGAGGAACAGGCCAGAGGAAAGGATGGATATGGTCTTCAAAAAAAAAAAAAAAAAGGAATTCATAACTTTCCAAATCTACTTGCTGGAGTTTAGCATCTTCGTCAGTCAATGGTGGTACTTCTTTCCACCTATTTACAAAGCTACAAATGTATGAATCAGGCCAGAGATGAATTTATTAACATCAGATCTTCTCTTCTTCCTAAATAGCTCTTGAGCCAGATAAACCCCTCGAGCTCCTGCCTAAAACCCTGTCTCTGACGCCCTGTGCCTATGACATGTGTGAAGTGTTCTCTCCTTTGCCCTGTCTTCAGTGTCTCCTCCGCATCACTACCACAGCCATCTGTTCAGGACGCACACGCTAAGGTGACCCTTCATGCCCCACATGCTTGCGTAGCTGCTTTTCTTGGGTGCAGGTGGAAGATGAGACTTGGTTCTCAGCCACAGAGAAATGGAAAGGTGATGGGCGCCAATACCGTGATCAGCTACAATACAGGAAACCCAACCTTTGCACACTGAATGGGGCTCTACCGGCCTCAAGGAAGCCGTCTGCTTTAGTCAGGAGATGGGCAGCCAGCTGGGGTGTCCTCAGGAGCTAAGAGCCTCATTTTTGTGATGGCAAGAAAAAGAATTTCACCAAAAACTATGTGAGTTTGGAAGCACACTCTGAACTCCGAAACGGAATGCAGCTCAGCCTGCACGGACTGTAACTTTGTGTGATCCCCGTTGGTGAGGCCAGCTTAGCCACCAGCCCTGGAAACTCAGGGAAAATAAGTGTGCATGGCTCTGTGCCACAATTCTGAAGTCATTTTTTATGCATTGATAGAAAGCTATGTGAAACGGCACTGGGCAGACTTGTCAATACCCAGTAATATTTACTGAACAGGACTGACTTGTCTCCTTCACTGGGCCATGAGATCCTTAAAGGAAAGTGATGTTGATATTCTCTCTAGGGGGTTAAGCCCTAGAATCCACCAGGCTCAGTAATTTCTCATCAATGAATACATGATATGACTGTGATGTTTTACTGTATTATTTCATACTAATTGAAAGCAAGCTATAAAATGTATTATCCTTTTGCATCATTCAGTAAGGGCTTTCCCCAAGGTTTTAAAACACCAGAACTGATTAATTTTTATTTTGAAAGTTCCTTAGAAAGCATCCATACAGCCCGCTGCACCGGGTTCCACAGCTGCCCGTCTCTGTCTCTCCCCTTGTCGCCGAGATGTGATATCCAACACCCGCAACCTAATGAGAGGCCGGCGCTGAGCTGAGCTTTGAATTCTCCCTGTTGCTCTGAACGTTACCTCTTGCACTTCTGCAGATAACACAAAGCAACACAACTGGGCTGAAGCCACAGGTTGAATTCCGGCACATTTAATTTGCATGGGAAGTCCTGGTCTCCTTCAAGGCAAAGTCTGTTAGATGCACTTTGGGGGTAGATGGTGACAGCCTGAGGGGCACCAAGGAGTAGCAGCTCACAGAACAGAGGAAGCAGGGCTAACGCCGACCTCAGCATGGCTTCGGGGTCTGCTGCACAGGTGTGGGCCGCACATCTTACTCCTAGTAAAGTGGGAAGATGCTGATGAGATTCTCGTTAAAGAAAAAGCATGTAAGCTGGGTGTGGTTGCACACGCTTTGTGGCACATGCCAGTACTTTGGGAGGCTGATGCAGGAAGATCACACATTTGAGGCCAGTCTGGGCAATTTAGTGAGACCCTGTCTCAGAATAAAAATAAAAATGGACGGCTGAGATAATCAGTGCCAAGATCCTAGATTTAGTTCCCAGTGCAGGAATGATTTAAAAAAAAAAAAAAAAAGGGTGCTGGCAAATGAGACAGGAATGTGAAGAGGACGAATATTCCCAACATGAGCTCAGACAGCAGCTGTTTATGCTCAGCGTGTGTCGTGCACTACTTGTGCGTGACCACAACCCCCACTTACCCAAGACCCCCTGGAACCCGGCGGGGAGCGTAGCGAGTGCACCTCACCAGCCCATCACCCTGTCTACCACCTTGGGCACCCACCGAGCCTACATTCCGACAGTTCCGCCCTCACGGAATATTAACCAGGCTGCGATGAACAGTTCATAAATCCCACAAGGAATTAGCATCGCTATCACAATCATATCTTAGGGGTTTGAAAAAGTATGCTTATTTGTGTCCTAAATAGCATCCTCCTAAGTAAGCGGTAGCTTGAGCAGTCTGGTGCTCCTGAAGTTCCAAGAATCCTTGCAGGCAACTTCGCACTGTCTTCAAACGCAACAGATTGGTGAAGAGAAGCCCGGCTGAACCCTCCTGCCTTCGGAAGTCATTTCTTTCACCGATTGCCACATGTTTGGTTTTTACAAATTATCTTCCCAGGTGCAGCTGGGATAACGACGTGTGACTCTGACGCGCGGTCTTGCTGTGGGCTGCGGTCCTGTTTTGCTTCTTCTCTTCTCCCAGCTCTCCCGCTTCCCTGCTCCTCTACATGGTCACGCGGCCGGCCACGGCTCCGGGCGTTGTCATCTCTCTCCTCTCCATCCAGGACTCCCTTGGCGCTGGGACAGCAAGGCCCGCTGTGAGAATCCCCCCACCCTCCCCGCATCCAGGGGCAGCACTCAGAGGTTTCCAGACTCTGCTTTGGGAAGCAGTGACCCACAATGGCATGAAAACCCAGTGACTTAGGAAGAGATGTGCTCCTGCTCCTGAGCAAAGGGGAGGTCCACGCGTTCTCCCAGAGCCACGCTCACGCCCAGCTTCTCTGAACTCAAACGCAGCCCCCTGCGGTCTGATTTTCATGGGGCATTTCAGGGCGCTCCTTAAACTTCAGCCTTCCTGGCTCTGCTGCCCACTGAGCGCATTTTAAGAGCTGCAGCTGCCAGAGCCACGGTGCCTGGGAAGCCAGTCACTGCTGGAGCTGCCAGGCAAGCGGTGCAAGGCCCTGGCCTGCTGGCAACACGCTCCCCCACACTTGGCACTCTCCAAAGACCGGCGGGAGCCAGCGTGCACCTAACATGCACCCAGCTGCACCGAGGCTGCACGCTCTATGGGAACTCTGGCAGGACACCGCTGGTATCGACCCCACATTACCAAATATAATGATACTAAATCACCTTAAACCTTTAACACCATTCACAAGAATACGCTCACTCTTTCGTCAAAAGCCACATGGTATCCTGATTCACGTGGAGTGCTAAAAATACAGATTTGACAGGCTGTGTCTGAACCTGACCCGGGCGCTTAAATATTTGCATAACTCCAGCAGCAAAAGGAAAACAGGCGCAAATCTCCCAACCGCGAAACACGGTCTGCTTTGAACGAATGTCCTGAGTGCACGCAGTAGGTAGCAGAGCTAAAATAGAAATGTTAATCCTGGGCGAGCCCTGCTGCTGCCTTCAGCCCTTCCTAAAAATGGAAAAGGAAAAGAAAGAAACTTAACAGATCTCCCAGGATAAAGCAAAGCCTGGATTTGAATATTTCAAACCATACTCTTTCTCGGAAGGGGTAGGGGCAGGATCGAGGGGAAGAAAAATTTAGTATACTTAGCTCTCAGTTCAAATGTTAATAAAAATAGGAAGGTGCTTTTTATTCATCACAGAAAAGAAGTATTTATTTTAGGCAACATGATGAATCTCTGTATTACCTCTAGGTATTAGAAAAAAACAGCTTCATTAGGAAGGTTAGTTTTACAAAGTTTTATAATCAGGAACCAACACATGGCTCAGTAACCTTTTTCTGGGAAAGGATGATAAATATGCATGGATTTCAGGCTCTGTGGACTCAAGGTCTATGTGGCACCTGCCCCACTCTGCCACTGGGGCACAAGGCAGCCACGGACGATGTGCAGATGGAGGGTGTGGCTGGGTTCCAGTAAAACTTCATGAGCACTGGACTCGGACAACACTAGCACTACCACTGTTATTGACATAGTCTTCTCTTTTTATAGGTTCAGCATTCTTGGCTTAGGTACCATATAGAACACGCAGTGGTCTAGACAGATGTGGTCCATAGGTTAGAGGTGGACAATCCCAAGGCTCGATGTTCATAATAAAACTGTAAGATACAAAAAGTAAAAGGGCAAAACTTTCCCCTTCCTTGCTTCCTTTCTTCTTTCTTTCCTTCTTTTATTTATTTATTCATTTAGTTTGCATCTGGCAGCTCATGAGAAATAACCTGAGTTAGTTCCTCAAGAGTGGAAGGCAAGGGTACCAGCATCTCCGACTTGGCCAGAGTTCTACGCTCTGATGCCGAGCAGTGGAGCGTCCTGGAGACCAGGCATGGAGTCCGCACAGCTACCATGGCCATGCTGGGAGCTACGAAAGTATTCGTGACACCGCATTAAATACAGTCACACGAACTCCAGTGAACCTTCACGAAGTGTTTGTTCTCTGTGACGTTTTCCTTGACATCTGATGTGTTCATCTAATTCCCTTGAATGTTTCAGGGAAGGAACAGTAGAAGGGAAATTATGACAGCCTTCCTCCTTGTGGCCAAAATTTGAGCACCATTGTTTATCTAAAGAGATCTCTTATACTTGGAAATTTGGCAAAGCTTACACAATACTGTTCTCTTCCATTTCAACTCAAAAAGCTAAGGAATCTAAAACATGACCTGTGATTCCTCCAAGAGTCATTTCAACCAACATTACCTGGCTCCCTTTCACAAACGCCCAAGCACAAGGAACTCTTCTGGAGGAAATTTCACCAGCAATGCAAGAACCACTGGGCAGTGAGTATCATGCATGAAGATACTGGTTGGTAGAATTTCGGGTAAATGTAGTCATTGTCTGAAGATTAGCATGTGGTCTGATATAATTGTAAACAAGGTATCGGCTAAGTGAGTTTTCATTTCTTCAAGGGGATGCTGTTGGCAGGGGCGTGGTCAGAGATGTACTTTCTGCTAGGATGGAATCCCCACCACACTCACAAAGCTTTGTAAGTGATTGTTAGTGAAGCTTCCCACTACAAGTAAAAACGTGGGCTAAATATTGTTTTAGAAAATGACACCAGTGCTTAAATACTAGCATACAAAATCTCCACCACGATGTCAGACACTAATGCAGCAAGAAGAGTCAAAGAAGTTGTGCAAGAGCGAGTTTCTTACTGTCTTCTCTCTGCACAGATGTAAGAGGCTCGAGAGGTCCATCCATGAAATCTACAACTACACACTTCATGTACATTTACATCAGAAAGCATCCAACTATGGCATCAAAGTCAACCTTTAAATCAGGCTTCAAAAAGATGAAAAAGAAACAACACACTTGTTTTGTGTAACAGGAGACACAACGAGGGAAAGGTAAGACTTTAAAATGCTTCTGGCAAAACACATTATTATAGATTTGTTCAAATGCCAACTCCACACTGGGTGACGAGCCGAGGTGAGAAGCGGTTCACGGGGACAGGGCCCGCGTCCCCTGAGGGCACAGAGTGCACGCGGTGAGGATCAGCCTTCGCAGCATTTACGAATTCATTGCACCACCTGAGTGACAGTGGGTATAACTGTGATTTTAATTTATATTGGTAAATATGAACCGAGCTAACCAGGTCCTGCAATCCATCTCAGGAAATGATGCAGCCAGGAGAGCTGGAACCTGGAGAGGACGGCGCAACTGTGACCAACACCGGGCCGGGAGGCCGGAGGGAGCAGGTGCGGGCGGGCGGGCGGTCTCAGGAGGGGAAGAGCGGAGTGTGAAGCGGGATGTCTGAGATGTAGATGGGTTACACGAGGTGTCCTAGCTGCCAGTGAGTGGAGATTCAAATGCGGAGGGCCAGGAATACAGCTCAGTGGCACAGCGCCTGCCTGGCAAGTGTGAGGCCCTGAGTTCAATTCCTGATACTCAAAAAAAAAAAAAAAAAATCCTAACATTGAGCTTAGTAAATGGGAGACACTAATGCCACGTATGCTGGATTCGCCTGCACAGGTTGGATAATTGAAGCCGAACGAACAAATGAGATGATAAAAGAATACACAGGAAGAGGAGGATGGACCACGGGCCCTCTGGGAATACTCGGGTGTGTGAGCGGGCAAATCAGTTAGTGAACCCGCAGGCAGGGGCAGGCAGGTGCAGCGCGACATGTGGCGGAAACCGCAAGAAAAGAAAGAGTACGAAAGCCAAATGAAGCAAGCACAAGTATTTCAAGAGCGAGAAGACTGGGTTTTCTCCTTTGTGGCAGTGGAGACTGAGCCAGGAGTGTTCTGATGACCCAGCCCGGCCTCTTTTGTAAGGACAATTGTGACAGGATCTCTATAAATTGCCCAGGGTGGGTATGAATTGGAGAGTTTCCTGCCTCAGCCTCTGGAGCTGCTGGGATTATAGGGTTGTGTCTCCAGGTGCAGCACGAGTTTTTAATCATGAGAATATTCAAGACCCTGGCAGATCCAGCTATGAATCAGGGGGGACTGTGATGGAGATGTTCCTGCAGTGCTACATCGTGGCACAAGGATTTTAAGCCCAGGGGAGGTGGAGGATAAGACAGAAGACGAATGCGACGGAGAACAAGAGCTAAGTCTTGGACACAGCCCATTTACCCATGAAAAGATCAACAGGGCAAGAAAACGGGTGTTTATAGAGAATAGAGTACTATGCTGCCCTAAAGAAAGATAAACTTGAGGTTCTTTAGGAAAATGGATGCACCTCGAGACCATGTTTTAAGTGAAATGAATCAGACACAAGTTTAAACAATGCATTGTTTCCCTTGTGCAAGAAACACAGAGTACAAAAAAGGAACAAATTAGGGAAAAGCTATTAGGAAGCAGGAAGAACTTTTGTAAATGGGAAAAGGAAAAAGAGATGGGCAGGGAGGAAAGAAGAAAAAGAAAAGAGATTTTAAAAAAGAATTGAAAGGGAAAATGGAAGCAGAGCTTTTTCAAATTGGGGTGGGAAGAAGAACTAGAAGGAGAGGAGGGGCAGAGGACAAAACAAAACAAAGCAACTTTAAAATGTGTTACGTCCACATACACACCTCCCCCACCACGATGAGTGAGATTATCAGGGACCCCCCACACGCACCAACGATGACACCCACCAAGGGAATGTAAGACAACGGGGTCCAGAAGGGGGCAGGGTGGCAGGCACAAAGCCTAAGTGTAGAGGGAGGCATGGTTTGTCTGGCAGAGAAGATTTTTCCTCAGCAAAGAGGGAACCAGGGGAAACTGAGGCATGCACATGTGGAGAGGAGGCCAGGTCATGCATTCTAGACGATTCTCAGACTGAAATTTCCAACTGAAATTCTGTGAGAAGGAAAGATTCAGACCTGGAATTTTAGGTGAAAGAATACAAAGGGATAAAGTAAGAACTCTATAACAAAAACACTCTCTGGAAATTTTAGTCAGCCAAGAATAAGTAACCGCAATTTTAAATTGACTGAAGCCCAAACATAATTCTCTCTCTAGTTCGGAATCTAATTCCATCACTGCCACAGTTTATAACGACTTCTGCAGACGTGTTTTATGTCTGGTGCCTGAATTAGAAGAGAAACGACTGGATTTCACAGACGGATATTGAAAAGGCAGAGTGTCGGGGACTCTGCCGCAGATTCGTGGTAGTCAGGGATGTGAGGGTCCCTGTCACTTAGGACACAGGTAACCTAGAGGACAGTCCAGTAAGTGCCACCAACCAGGCAGAGAAATAGAGTTTCAATACAGCCTGACCAACTGCTGAGGCTTCTTTGCCTTGTGTAGTCACTTCCAAACTTTGGGGTGCGCCAGAATTACTGAAAGTACCTGGGTCTCGGCTTTTGAATTCCTGGAGTGGGACTTGGAAGCTTCTATTTCTAACAAGTACGCAGTGATGCTGATTCTGTTTTTCTGTGGACCACACCTAGGGAACCACTGCTACAAAACACACCCACTCATCATTCATGTCTTGGATCCCTGAGAACAAGAATATTTCCACCTGACTTCCATTAAAACACGATGACGAATTAGAATTTGTGGATGCATTAAGATAGCCATGGGTAAATTTCAATAGGGCCACCTGTAGGATAGTTAGATTTACTTCCAAATGTTTTCTGGAATATGCTATCTACCACCATCATCACCCTAAGGAAATGGCTCCAGGTAGAGGTTGAGAAGACTGAATTTGCTTTACTTCCGAAGAGTACTGTGCTTACCCACACTG